>CM051033.1:35085315-35310315 GCA_027627225.1 Congeria kusceri
TATTAAGGCGAAGTCAGGCATATTTTAAAGCATAAAGACGATTTTGTTTAACATAATGAATGAAGTTTGAATGAAATGATAACATACATATGAACTTGGCAACGTGTAACAATTTTACATTATGTTACAACATAACTACCGTTTGTTTATAATTGGTTGAATAATGTATTTTTATGTCTAGAAAGATCCACTTCTATGCCCAAGTTTAATGAAAATTAGGCGAATTATGTTTTTGTGGGAGGATGTGAGTGAGTTGGTAAAACAGTCTTTCGTGTTTGTATTAATTTGAAAAGAAAAAAATACATCGGTACAATTAAGCAAACAAGCATTCAAAAAAGACAGAGACACAACCAAATTGAAAAATAAAAACTATTGGTAGAAATTTTTGACATGGCGGTAGCGGTTCAGTTTTCGCCGTCGGGTTCGGTTGGTTTAACCTGCATTGGTTTGGATCACTCTTCGTTGGTCGCTTATATACCGATTTCAACAGTTTCGTAGTTTCAGACTACATGCAATGCGACACCCTGATATCTTGAATCACGCAGTGCGAAGGGTTATTTGCAATCAAACATGCGTTACAAGTACAAAGACTAGCCCAGATGACACGAAAAAAAAGTTTTGTTTCGAATTTAGAATAATTACCTTGTATCATAAAATTTAATGATTTTGTTACATACAAAAGTACAAAACAACATCGCTTAACAAAATCAGCAATCAGGAGCTGTACTTCTTAAGTCTGTTTTTGTATTGCTAGCATCGCGCATTCACTGCGGAAAGTTTTCCGGTTTAAATTACGAAACGCAAAATTTTAGACACCTCAAAATTTATAAATGGATATCTTTTATCGAAAGGTACTGGGAATGTCAGGAAAGACAGTAATACAAAAAGCAGTGTTAGAAAAACTTTCTTTACAGGGTCTAACCCATAAGATATATTATTAGTTTAAGAGAATAAAAACGATATATTTGAAAATTCGCCCGAAGCCTGGATTTGACGACCATATAGATAAATTATTTTCAAAAAATAAAGAAAAATATATTCATCTTTTCAACGAACCTAATACTTTTTCAAATAATTGTGTAGGTCACACAGTATGTCCATGCAAAAATCCAATGCGATTGCATAAATAGGTAATTAGTAATTAATTACGAGAATTAAGTCACCGGCACCTTAATGGTCGCGCTCGCCTTAAGTCTGCTTTGTTGGACAATTTATTCGCCCTATGGTCACGATTACATTTATATATATATATATATATATATATATATATATATATATATATATATATATATATATATATATATATATATATATATATATATATATATATATATATATATATATATATATATATATATATATATATATATATATATATATATATATATATATATATATATATATATATATATATATATATATATATATATATATATATATATATATATATATATATATATATATATATATATATATATATATATATATATATATATATATATATATATATATATATATATATATATATATATATATATATATATATATATATATATATATATATATATATATATATATATATATATATACCCGAGGCGGTTGCATCAGTTACACTCATATTTGTATTACAAGTTTGTTTCTTGGTTGACGTAATGTGCTGTTGTGTAAAGGTGCAAATAATGGTCTCTCACCTGCTGATGCAGTGTTGGAGTTTCACGTCTTTTATATTTAAAGCGAATGGCCGAGATGCTTCGTTTTACGAAGACGAGGTCAGTAGTTACGACGAAAGTGAAGAAGACGATTTATTTGATGAGGGCAAGATACAAACAGTAACCAGGTGAGTATAGTTGTTTTAGATACATTGTGTCAGCCTGTTGGTAATTAAGGTGATTCAGCGAAGTGGGATATCGTTAAACATATTTGAAAAAACGCGAAAGGTTGACATACGTCAAGATGATAAGAGGTTTACTTCTAGACGTTAAATGTTAATGTACAAACATTCGTTGCATATTTGATGGTCTTCAGATTGTGTGCATGCCAGACAATGTTCTCAAACATATATATAGTAGTCCTCTATGTGTCCTGAACAGTGTGTCTTATCTATATAAACGTCCACTAAATACTATATAAATTAAGTTCGTTTTTTTAATAATAACACTATTATATGATCCAGATTTGAAATATATATTCACAAATATAGACAGAGATACATGATGATGTTTAGAAACAATTTGATGTGCTTCTTCAGATGAAAAACATGTGTTAATGCGACCATAGTCAGAATCATTAAACCAATGACAAGCATAGCCTTTTATAGATTTACTTTTCTATTAAAAGAACCTTTAGCCACTTAAGAATTTTATTTGCGTTCTTTTTTATTTTATAATGAAAAGCGGTTTTCAACAAACGTTAGTATTGCGAACAAAGAAACAGTGCGTTTCTAAACTGATACGACATTAATTTTTAAAAATTTTACCTTTCAGACAACGTATGCCGAGGAGAAGGTGTTTATCAGAAAGTTAGTATACACACAGTAAACACATAATTACTATTACCTAACTATAGTTAAACACGTTTTTTTTAAACTAACAGTAAGTCATATTTGGTTTATCTTTAATAACTGAAATATGTATCGCAGACTGAAAGGAAATTGGATATTTTTTTATTATGTTAAGTCTACATGTGTGTGTTATTGTTATAGTAATAGCTTGCAATAAATGATATTGTTAAAGGGTTGAAAAGGATAACCTTATTTTATCCTTCATTTATTTTAGGCGACGCACAGACATCTGTTCGACCCAACCATAGTGTTTTAAACAGGTGATATTATTATCATGTTAAACTGTGTGTTCTATTTTAATAGTTATATGATAGTGATTGGAACCCACCCCTCGTTAACGCTATATTGAGGTAGTCACACACAAATGGTCATGATCACAAATGTGTTTGTTTTCTTCATCATATTCGACAATTAATAAGACACCGTATTTGAAAATTTAAAGACTTTTTACCGTGTAATAAAACAGTTATTAGCATTTTTGTAATGCCACCCCCTGGACAAACAAATTGCTCAAGCTGACATGATGTCATATTACCAAAATATGTTCATGTTTTTATTTTCAGCATATTTTAAACTTTTTAACAGTTACCTGGACATCTGTAAGCAGAATAATAACAACTGTGCGATGTTTATATAAACAATATATAGAAAAACATTAAAATATGTACAGTACCCCTATCGAAAATAGGGACACATTCAATTAACTTGAAAATGAGTGTCCATACTTTAAAGTCATTTATGATCACAAAGGTAAAGGGTATAGGTGAATTGAGCCTACTTAAATTATGTGCATACTTATGCAAAAAAAATTACAAAAAAGTATGAACTTTCACCGTCGTATGACAGAAATATTCGCAGCTTAACTATAAAGGGATCGGTTTTGAAAACCTTGTACATTAACGTGCCAAATGCTGTTTTTAGTACATATCACAACTGAACATGTCACAAAACTTCATAAATTATAACATTCTGATTCCAATAACAACTTGGTGACTTATACTATTATTTTAGACAACTAATACAACTAAATACTAAACATAATTACTATAAGTAAGTTTTAGAGTCACTCGGAAAACAGTCGTCAGAGAAAACTATATTGGACACAAATGCCAACAAACAGGACCCATGAAATCAATAACTGAATGAATTATCCATCCATCTTTTAACCTAGTATTTACATAAAACCTACTGATATGCTTGTGTTGCAAAGAATAAAATCATTTTAAATTAATCCTGTAACAACAGTTGTCGAGGTTAACAAATTACTAAGGGTAAAACACAAGAAGAACTGAAAAGTTTTCGTTTCTGTTGATCTAGCATATATCTTTTTATGTAGTTTAAAAATACATTTATTTCCATGTATATACAATTAAAATAGACTATACATTATCAGCAATCATGTATTGACAAATAAGCAAAATGTTAAAGTACCCCGTCTAAAAACCAATTCTAACACCTATAAAATGTGCTTTCAACTTCAAAGTGATTTCTGGACTATTCTTCAAGTGTACGTGACCCTCCAAAATTAATTGTATTGTTAATACAAATAAACAATGTAAAACTATAAACGTTTACCATTTCTAACTCGTCTGGAAATATATGCTGATCAATGAAGTATGGACGGGTGGGTTTAATAATTGACAATAGTTATTTGTAAAATAATATTTATCCGACATAAGAAAACTTACATTGTCACGAACTCTAGTTTATTCAAATGTCTTACTTGATTAAGCTGAAATAAATGTTTAGGAGCTTTACATGTATTTTTGGGATTAAATTAAAAACTGAAACACCTAACTTATTTGTTATTTAACTCAATAGTAACTCAAAGTGCAAATTTAAAACAAAATGTTGTAATTGCATGTTGTAGTATTGCAAAAAATATATTTTACATTTTTATACAATGTATTTAGTTAATGTTGCTGAGTTAATAATGTGAATAATATTTTACCAATATTAAAAAATAAATAACTATGTAATAATTTATTTTGTTCATATAATAATCCATGAAAAAAAAACTTAAATTTAAGCACGGTAACATTTCATTGCTGTCAATGCAACATTTTCAAAAATATTTCAAGTATTAATATAACTAAAAGATGATACTGAAACGTGCACATCAACACGTTTGTCAATATGGGCACAATAATGCACATCATTAAATTAAACGTGTTCAAACCAGGTACAGAAGCACTGTAATCTTGATGATTGTTGTTGAAAATTCTTCTCGTGCAATATAGTTTCCTGGACCTGTGTGTTCTTGTGAAAACTTGAACTGATGAACTGTTTTGTTTTTCTCAAAAGTCCATGATGATTTGTCTAGAAAGAGTTATAAATGTTGCCATCGATGTTACACCAGGGAACCTGAGCCAGGAAGCTGCAAATACAAATTATTAAGTCTATATTGTATAAGTACAAGTAACTAAAACATGATCATTGTTAACTACATACACTGAGAACATAGCTTCATATATTATACTTTAGATGTCAAATTATGGATCATTTTGTTCAAATGTGAATCAGTTAACACACAAATTACTGGAATCCGGTGCAATAAATACAAATGAAAAGGCGTTATAAATTTAAAAAATGATATATTTTTCGATAGAAAATGGTATTGAATGAGATCTGAATTAATATAAAATCATATAATTGTATTAATTTACTTAATATTGATGTTCATATATTTAACAAATAAAGAAATTCCACATACAAACACCATTGTCAAACAAACCTGTATGCAATGTTGTGCAAATCAAGACAGTCTTCTCTTGAATTCACTCAGTACATGGAGTTTATGGTTTATGGTGTGTCTTGCATTTATACAACACTATTCCTGAGCCAACAGTCTCTATTCTGGCACCGAAGTAGCTAGTAACGTTCAAAAGAATAAACTGTTCCACACAATATTGTCACCGATACAAGTCCACGATAGCACTGTTTGTGATGGAAGATATTTTCAGAAACAAACACCACAACACAAATTCCACAGTCCTTCATACGGCTTCAACTTCGAGAGATTGTGTACCGTAGACACATCGTTAATTATTACACCAGTATAGGGAACGTATCAACACGCTCACTTTGATCAGTACGTACATTCACAAACCTTTTTGGTGGTTCACTGTTTGTATTTAGAAAATATATGTCAGTGATTATAAACTGACAGAGTAAACTATCACGTCCGCCGCCATTTTGATAATTTCGAAGCCAATGCGCAATATTTTTTATCTATGCTTAACAAATGAAATGTACGTTGATTCTGTCGAATAATTGCAGTTGCTAACCAAGGTGTGTGACTACCTTAAGTACAACTATTGACAAACACTTGCATGTATTGCAAATACTTGGTCGATATTTATTATTGTGATTAATTGTATAAATTAGAATTATATCGAATTTCCATATTCAGTGACGACGTTACAAGATTGTTTCGAAGGACAAGATCCCTCTCAGAAGGTTTGATTTGCTGATCATAGTCCTAGATTAATGTATTTTGTCCAGGCCGTATTTTATCCGACCAAAAAGCACTAATCATATCATTAACAAATAAAGTACTAATCTACCATAACGTAAGCTTATACGTTTATGAAATATGTGACATTATATTCACATACATCCTGTTGATTGAACAGATATAATTCAATACTTGTTTTATGGTGTGTGCAATGTTATGATTCTGTTCATTTAAACATTCTAGGTGATGCAGGACCCAGCCAGCCTGGAAGTCAGAGACCAAATAGATCTCCTTCGCAGCCCAGAGTTTTTAGCACTTCGAACCTTGCAATAGGATGTCAAATACGTGACTTATAAATCCACACATGACTCACGTTTCTTGGTAATGGATAATGTCAGCATGCGGAGTAGACAATGTCGAACTTGAAACACTGGGATTGGTATTGGTGTTTTTTGACTGAATACAACATGTAAATGATTAGTCGCAATGCCGACAATAGCATGAAGTATAACTTACTCGCTCACTATAATTGTATGTTTACGACCTGACAGTTGTCCGCCTGTGTTGATATTACTGGATGGGAATGTGGGACGTTCTTAAAGGAGACGTTCCCAAAAGAGAATGGCTTACTTCGCGGCGGAATGACATGATGCGACAGCCCAAGCGTCTGCGCCTACTGTGACAGGTTGCCGTCAAACGGAGAGCACGATAGGATCAGGTTAGCGAGGTAATTACTTTCCTGTGAGACATAAATGCAAAAGTGGTGCGCAGAGGCATGACAAAGATATGCACTAAACTGAAGTTGATGAAAATTGTAACTCTGCTAATCTGAAAATTGAAAACTAATTCCCAATAGTAAGAAATACAAATATGAAGAGACAAATTAATAACTTGAACAGTTGATAATCTTTAGAGATGTTCGGATAATAAACGTCCATAATTTCATGTAAAACCGGGAAAATTTGTTGATAAGTGGACGGAGAGTAAGTTCGGATAGTCATGTGTTAATAGACAGTGTTTTTAACAGGGGTACATAATGAAAAAGCGAAGTTCATGCGTTGCGCTGAGTGAATCTATTTAGTATTAGTCTCATATAAAACGCATACCTTATATGTGAGAGTGCATATCGTTATCCAAAATATGGTAAAGTACAAAACATGGCACGGTAACATCGAAAATATTAACAGGACTATGTATGTAATCAATCTGCAATTAAAATGCATGTATTGTCTTGCTTATTAAAAATGAAATACTTGTATACTGAAATGGAAGACTTTTTGGTATTTCTATAAAATCTGAAGTTGTAAACATTGTTCAATTTAGTTTAATGCGAACTGTGTCGAATTTAAATTTCATGTATTCTTAAATGTCCTTAATAAGAGAGGTAATTGAAAGATCGACAATAATTGCTTTGAAGGCGATTAGATATTCAGAAAGTCCCGAGTTTAATTGTATGCTTTTTTTTCTGTGTTAACACCGTTCTGTAAAGGTTTATAGTTTTGTTGTTGACTTTTTGTGTGATAATATATGTATATATTTTAGTACGTGTATTTGGTAATCAACCTTTGTTGGACTTCGCAAATACTTTATTATGTACTAATTTGAACTTTTATTTTAAGCCTTTCTATTATAATATCTGGTTGAGGTTGAAAGTCGTGCATTTGTTTTTATCAGTTCTGCGTGTTTCATGCGCACGCATTCTAGTTGAAAACATACATTGCGACTTTTATTTAGCTGTGTTCTATAGATTTTCTCTGTTTATATCACATGTGAGTGATTTATATTAAGATTGTTTGATCTTCATAGTATTAATATAAGAACTCTATTGAACACGTGCTATCAAAAGAAATTGCCTGATTAACTTTTAAATTAATACACAAAATTACAAGTACCTCTGTTCTGGGCTCGTATTCATCAAACGATTCTTAGACATAAGACTAAAACTTAAGAAATATAGGATACGATACGAGTTTTCATTTCATACCATATTTTATTAAACGAGTTCAGGAATTTTGATAGTAAGCGAGCCTTTGGCGAGCTTACTAACGAATTTCCTGGACGAGTTTAATAAAATATCGTATAAAATGACAACGAGTGTCAGATCTTTTTTATCACATGCTTTTAAATGAAACAAAAATCTTCTAATTTTACCAAAACATGTTGATACTTCCAAAAAGTTGTGTACTGACGTAACGTCATTTCATGTTGGCGATGTCATTTCACCAAAATAACGTCATCCGATTGGTCAGTGAAAGAATATGTAGCCAATGAAAACGCTCAAAATGTTATCCTACACATGTGTAAGATATAAATATTCGTACTGGTTGTATTACACGGGAAACAAGGTATACCATGTGATAATAAAGACTATTCTTGGTACGTTTCTGTTAAAAACGATTGTTACTTTGAATTTTACCTGGTATTAACCTTCACAAATTTTAGCATTCTTTATTGAGAATGATTTATTAATGACACAGGCAATTTTTGTACCCTGCATAGTTGCGAACACACAAGTATTATATATTGTCTAAGTCTTTTCTTTATTCTTAAGTCTAGGAATGGGTTGGCGAATACGGGTCCCAAACAAGTTTAGATACAAACATTCGGTTTGAAGTATATACATGTATTTAAGATCATCATGAGTTAAAATATTTCATGGTTGTTTTATGAATACGAGTCCTGGAATCAAATATTTAGTTGCCAATATCAAATTAATCAAATAATAAAATAATTACATTGCATGTAACAGGAATTGGTACCAGTGACACATTCAGTTTATCTGTGAATCCCAAGACGGAACTGGTCTTGAAGTACTTGGAGAATTGTGTTAGCAAACGTTTTTTTTTTTTTTTTTTTTTTTTTTTTTGGTTTAATTGTTATTTTATGTACAAGTTCAAACATTACATAGGAGTAAGAGTATGTAATAATGTGTGAACAAGTGCCTTCAGTAGACTATGTTCCAATAAAAAGCTGAATTTGTGAATATATTCACAGCATGTGACTCATTCACGAAATTTAAAAAGATATCATATTATTTTACAGTATTTAGTATGCACCTTTGTGTTTTGTCGATCCTTTCATTTAATCGGTTTAACTCCAACAAACGTACGAAAGTTTTTACGACAGCTTCCTGTTTGGCTAAACACATGAGTTGGAGTTGTCAATCAAATCTCGTCATATGACCCATTACAGGCGATGTCTTTTGCCGCAATTCTTCTGGTTTTGAATAGCTCTTAAGTTTATATGTAGATTTCTTATTGGTTTATGTGGGCGTGCTTAAGGGCTCTGAGGTCTATTATACCGTATATATGCATTATATCCTGTTATGATTTATGTTGTAATCCTATGTTTCCTAGACTCATAAAATATGACAAATAATAATACTTATATGTAATTTAGATCGAAAAACAAACATATTCTAAAAGTCAAAAAAGTTATATGTTTTCATTAAGGGTCATTTCTACAAGTGTATATTATAAATGGAAACAAACAAAAACAATATATGTATTAGTATATATATATATATTCACATTAACCAGCTTCTTTGAGTTTAACCGACTACGGTAGTTGTTTGCTTTGATGTCTCGCTGGTGTGCGTGTTAATGACAGAAACAAAAAAATAAAGTTAAAATAAAACTTGCAGTTGTTTTTGCTCGAATTCGCCACAGTACACATTCGTTTGACAAAACCTGATATTGGCAAATAATTAAAACACTAAATCACCTGCTATTGGGGGTTGCATTATAATGACCTATACGTACATAATTACACTGCGCGTTTGATTTGAGAAAATGTCAAATTTAGAATTGTTTCCATGTTTAAAGTAAACATGTTCCAACATTTCCAAATAAAACAGTTATTACATGTAAATAATTATGAAAATCTATATAATCCATTCGTTTTCTAGCTTAAAATGTTTAAATATTTATACACATCAGTACGCGTGCTCTCTGAGCCTTGACCACGTCCATGGCGTATGTTCATCTGGTGTTTTACGAGCTGTCTTTGTCAACCAATCCCCTGTTAGGAACGCTCACTCGTCTGTCTCCGGTTTCCCGCCCGCTCCGTCTGTTAGTTTCCGCCTCGATAGCAATGGATTTCCGCCCGGGTCGTCCGCGTGCACTGCCAATTTCGATAATCGACTTTTTTTTCTCGTCGTTACCACACATCGTACTATTGTTGTATCAATCAGTTTGTCATTATGACATCATATTTTTCACCGTGCACTCTCAGAAATGAATCGCTTACCAAGTTCACGCCTGTGAGAGTTAACTCAATGATTAAGATCCGCGTTAAGATATATACTTTTAAGTCTTCACTCGGCGGGTGAAACAATGGTTTATCTGTCCTTATATTTTGAAAACGTCACAACAATTGAATATGTCTGTTAGTTTCTAGATTTTATATGCACGTTGGATAGCTTCTTTTCTGTGTGTTAATCTGAGATTTACAGTAATTGATAATATTTCTTTCCATAACAATTTATTTTCGAATTTAAGTTGCTATTTTTCCTGTTGTTGCTCGTTTTCCTGTTTAAGGAAAATTTAAAGCGGAATCAATGTTTACATGTATCGATGCTAAATAGTTCCTGACAATTCCAATACATCAGAATTCCCTGTATTAGTCGATCTGCAAACTCAATTGGCACTTACATGTATAGTATTTGCCCTTAACACAAGACCATTGATAACATTCCTCACTTTAAAAAGCATTTGCAATGGTTCAATCCTTACTGTTTTTGCTTTTTTGGTTGCCTTTCATTTGTTTGTTTTTTATCCACGTGCATACTAAAACGTAGTATCACCATTACAAGGGACGTAGTCGATTTCTATTAATTTTCAAACAAATAAAATTAAGCTTTGTGTCATACTAGTGCAGGATCTGGAAAACGGAATCGGAATCGCACCCACTGGTTTTTCTGATCATCAGATATGATGCAAATTGTAATACCTGAAATGGAATTATGGTGAACAGCACAAGTCTTAAGAACACTATAGCAGTTGCAATACTTTTGTACACATGGCACTATAACCGTCAAAATTCGACGCAATCTTCCGACGTTCACTTTTTATACAGATGTATAAAAATTTAACAACGATACATTTAAACTATATTTCCACACAAATTGGTTTAAGGTAAGTAGCTTTTAAGTAGCTATCAAGTTTAAATTTTTCTCTCATCCGATATGACTCGTAATATGCTAATCATCCGTAACATATACTAAACTAGCAATTTTATGATTGTATAGAAGTATTCTATGTCTCTTCTGACAGAAATCAAAATATGTGTTTTAGCCCAACCTTGTTAAATATTTGCAGATTGTCAGTAGGTCAGCCATATTTCAACAAACTGGAACTTAAAATTCCATCCCATAATGTTCATTGTTATCATTAGACACATGTTAGTTCTGTTACTTGTATCATAAATACACATTACACTTAGCACCACCGTACTTTTTTGTTTTGTTTTCTAAGACCAAATTAAATGTTTTCAAAACACGGACAACTGAAAGCACGCAAATTAACGTTTGCGTTATCAAGTGCATTCTTAATGTACATAATATTGCGTTTTACAGACCCATCTTCTTGAGAAATAACATGTATGTCATTTAAAAGCGAATTATAATTCTGAAGCTTTTCGCAAATACATAAGTTATGGCATAATCAATGGAGTTGGCTAGGTTTGCAACACTCCTTTTACTTAACAATAAAGATAAGGAAATAAAAAGCAAGATACTAAAGATTATATTGCAAGTAATATTTCCTTTTAATCAAGCTATTTAAAACAATGACACATATTTGCATAGATCATGTGAATGGCGGATGCATCAGATTAAAACGCTTTTGATTGGTATTGATCAGAATTTTGTCTATTTTGTAAATGTTCCAACATGTTAAGGTCCTAGACAGCCACCACTCAGTACCTCTCTAAAGGTTTAAACACTCCCGTTTAAAATTGGAAATTCACAAAAAGTTCTTTTGAAGCATGGAGAAAAAAAAGGGAAAAATTAACCTTACACATTTTGAACAAATGTTTGCGAGTGTGTTAAAATATAACAAAGCGAAACTCCAGTTGCGACAGCAGAAGAGAACTCTTATTAGCAGCCCGAGGTCTTTTATTTATGGCACGTGACCAACTGCCAAAAACAATACACAGGGCATCACAAAAACACATATCAAACACACAACACACATGAATAATACTACGCCTTGGAACGGTCAATTTAAAGCACTGGGAGTTTAAACCGGTTTATGTGCGCACGAACCTCACACTTGGCCCAGAATTATTCACCAAACATGTAAGTGTCAATAAAAATTAACCTCATAGCATCGCAATTCAAATTAAACAGCAATAAAATATAATATTATTCAATTTAATTACTATTTAATTACTAAATGGCTAGATGCGAACCAGACCAGCAAAACGAATCAAAGAAAATGGCTGAAAATGTGTCCACCTCTAAAGCGAATGTCCTGAACAATATTGTAGTCGTTTTGTATTCTGGGACATGTCATCAATACCAGTTTGCTGGTCTTTTTTTTCACGACTGACAAAACAACTACTTTATTTGGAAACACATTTGTGTATGGACATGTCTTTCAATGATCACTTAGATCTAGTATGCACCAGTATGCATCGCGGATGTCAAATACATTAATCCGCAAATTGTATATATCATTCTTTCTGCCGAACTTCGTTCCGTCATTCTGTCTATCCGGTTTTTTGTTTCCGCGCGAGATCTCAGAAACTTGTGACTCGAATTAAATGAAAATTAAACTTCATATGCAACATCCCTACTGAGAGGACATGTGCATATTGTCTGACGATTGTTCAAGACATGAGTGTCCTTTGAATATAAATATAGGTCATGTAAATAGGATATTGGTTTTCCGGCGTTTATTGAATTTGAAGCATTAGTTCATAAGAAAGGAACTATTGCTTCAAATTCAATAAACCTTTTTGTGGAGCATCCCTACTAAGTGGATATTCGCATATTTGCAGATTACTAGGGTTGTTCTGGTAGAAGCCTTTTCGGGCACTTTGATAATAAACATAATATCTAAATATAATGCTTGTGTTTCCACGTGAGATCTCAGCAACCAACTTCCACTTCATTGACAATTTATATCCAGCAGTGTTTCCCGCAGGCTTGTTTCGCTTGTCGGGCCCGACATGCCTTTAAAGAAGTTAGTCGTTTGCCGACATGCTTAAATTGCGCCGACATGCCTAAATTTTAATGCAACAACCCTTAATCCCTTTATCTAATTACATAGGTCTTTAATTGAAGGGTCACAAACGAACGCCGTATTGATCGATAAGGTCTCGCTCTCAACAGGGTGATTGACAAGTAACTGAAATGTGTAGTCCCGCCCACAACATCTAACGAGGCAATAAAATACGGCGATTTTAAAGGCGGGAGTTTATACGTTTCTAACAAATGAAAAGTGTTTGACAACAAATACAAGCGCTAGTCAGGAAAAGTGAACATGCATTTAAAACACTTTATTATTGTATTTACCATTACATTTAATCTGGGTAATTCCAAAGTCTATTTCACTAACAGACAATCAGCGAATAAGCTTATATTGAGCCTCATTTTAATACACAATCTGACGCCGTCAAAACGTAATTGTGTTCACATAAACATCATGCAATTGAGAGCGTGACCATTGCAAGCACGTTTTTTCACGATCTTGTACATGGCGACATAAGTTCGCGCGCTTTTGTAACAAAACATACTTTACATGGAGATACATGACCGTGTCTCATGTGTCGATTAAAAACCATGTTTTAAAGTATTTAATAACAAAGGTTATTTTGTTTGGCTCAAAAATTAATGTCCGCTTGTAGTATAACTGATAATTATTGATGTTTTTTCGCATCCTAAAACAAATAATAACATAGAAAAGTTTTTGAATCAATTAGCGGTCATGAAATAATTTCAAGGCGAAAAAAGTAGGATTTGAAACACGATTCTGAATACCACGATGAGTGGAAACAGAAAAAAAAATCTTAGGCTTAATTCAACATGCTAGGTATGCATGCGCACATGTGGATTATAATTGATAGCGTGAGAAATAGGGATTCTTCAACATGTGTTAATGTCGTGTTTTGGACAACGCTGTTTACATGGTGTTGGAGTGATCTGACGTCTTTATATTAAAATGACATTTTAGTAAGACCTTGATTAAATGTTCGGCTTTTACCTTTAAATATGTTCATGCATTCTATGCGCGACAGTTGATCTCTCAATGAGGACACCCCTACCGAATGTTACAGTACCTACGCCATCCATTGTACCGGAGAGAAACATTGTACATGAAGTAACAGGTACATACGGAATCCGGTTAGTGCCATATGAAATATCGTGCCTCTTACGGCAAGGGCGAGACACGAGAATTGCGCGAAACACGAAGAGAGATACGATATTCCGCGAGACACGAAGCGAGGCACGATATTGTACACGAGATCTCGCACTGTCGCAGTATCCCATACCACGACATCTCGCGGCAAAACATCGTGTCCCGTTTCCTGTTTCGCGCAATTCTCGTGTCTCGCTTCGAGTCTCGCGGTAAAATATCGTGCCTCGCTTTGTGTCTCGCGCAATTATCGTGCCTCGCGTTTAGAGGTCGAGACATGAGATGCGAAGCGAGACACGAAGCAGTGCACGATATTCAGACACGAAGCAAGGCACGATATTATATCGTTTAAATATCGCCCGAATCTCGAGTATCGCGGTAGATTTTCAAACCACGATACTCGAAACACGAAGCGAGACAGGAGAATCGGGCGACACACGAAGCGAGGCACGATATTGTATCGTTCAAATATCGCCCAAATATTGAGTCTCGTCTGAATATCGTGTCTTGCTTCGCATCTCGTGTCTCGACCTTTGATCGCGAGGCAAGAGAACTTCGCGAGACACGAAGTGAGGCACAATATTTTACCGCGAGACACGGAGCGAGACACGATACTCGATAATCGTGTGATATTTGAATGATACAATATCGTGGCTCGCTTCGTGTCTCGCGCAATTCTCGCGTCTCGCTTCGTGTTTCGTGTATCGTGGTGGTTTGAAATCTACAGCGAGACACGAGAATTGGGCGATATTTGAACGATATAATATCGTGCCTCACTTTGTGTCTCGCCTGAATATCTTGTATCGCTTCGTGTCTCGTTTCGCATCTCGTGTCTCGACCTTTGAACGCGAGGCACGAGAATTGCGCGAGACACGAAGCGAGTCACGATATTTTAACGCGAGACATGAAGCGAGACACGAGAATTGCGCGAAACACCAAGCGAGACACGATATTTTACAGCGAGATTTCGTGGTATGGGATACTGCGACAGTGCGATATATCGTGTTACAATATCGTACCTCGCTTCGTGTCTCGCGGGAATATCGTGTTTCGCTTCGTGTTTCGCGCAATTCTCGTGGCTCGCGTTCAAGGGTCGAGACACGATATTTCATATGGCACTAACCGGATTCCGTAGGTACAGACACATTGTACTTTATATCCTTGAACATCGAAATATTAACATCATAAATCAAGCAGCAGACTGTGACAGATTTATAATGCCTGGTATGAGCAACGCATTTGTTATAAAGCAGATAAGATTTCAATGGGCGTAGATATGATATTGCAAACCAAACTGAGACAAACACATTACTCTCAGGTTGCAAATAATGTGTTTGTTTGTTTTTTATTTGAGGTTGCGTTAATTTTTGCGGAAAAAAACCACAAGTATTCATGATTTTTCGAGCAACTATTAATGACATGTATAACTTTTTCTTGTTTTTGCCGATTAGATATAAATGGGTGTTGATATTTTACAAAATTAATAACGGATGAGAACAAAATAGTTAAAGGGTATATGAATATTTACTCATCTATGTTTTTATTTGTTTCCTGAAGACAAATAAACTATATTATTGATTATAACTTGATAACATATTATAATTATACTTAGCGGACCTAATTGGTGACGCTAATCCGGAAGCAACTTTACGGCATGTCGCTGAACGAGGACGACATCGATCACATCATTTCCGTTATTCTTGTGGCGTTTTTTGTTAATAACCACAATTTCTAGAAATGTAAAAATAAAATTTCTAGAAATGAAAAAATATTATAACATATCGTGTACTTATTTAAACTTTTCCTTCGACATAAAATAGTAGTCTATTATGTTGTTTCAAACAACAGAGGGTTTTTTTGTTGTTGTTGTTTTGTTTTTGTTTTTTTTTGGGGGGGGGCGGGGCATGCAAGACATTTGCACAACGATAAAGTGCATTATATTGATAAATAATATATGAAACATCAGCATTTTTTTCACTTAATTTACTTTTAAATAGTGGTGAATTATATATTTTATTACGTTTAATTAAAATTACGAATTAATTATCGATTCTTGGTTTCAGAAATTATTTGTCGGCATCGGCCACCTTTTTTCGCGAGGAATGTCATGTGGAACGTCCTCGAAGACCAAAAACTATGCACATCTATGAAGGATTGGTGGTCCGTGCACGGACTATAATATAGACAACGGAAAGGCGCAGTTGAATCATGACCGTCATATCTACCTATCATCGTAAATATCATTATCACCACCATCGTTCTGATGTCTTAAACTTTCAAAACGTAGCGTTAATCAATAGTTAATGCTTAAAATAATTGGTTTATTGATATAAGTTTCTAACACACATTTAGTCAATACCATTTAATTGGCATTTCCTTCATAACTTTGTTTTATTTATTATCATATAATATTTTGATATAATGTAATATTATTTGGCGGCTGCTGAAAGGTTACAGCAACACAACTGTAACAACTAAATGTCAATTAACAGTTACCAGTATTAGGGTAATTTCTGCAGATCTAACATATGCATTATCCGCGAACATTTCAGTTATTTTGAATTTATTGTTACGGCAAGTTTAAATATAGTGACTAATACAGATAAACACTGTGCTTAACCAAATGTTTGCATTAACAATTTATTTTTCCTTCAATATTGTTTCGGGCACATCATAATAACTGAATGTGTCTTATTTTGCCACATGTCATTTTTTAATTAGGCTCTATGATGTTACCTGTTTATGTTTTGTTGTTACATTTCTCAGTATATATCACTCGTCACAGTTACATATTAGGCTATAGCATGATTTGTTTTGTTAAACAATGTTTATATTGCCAATCGTTCTTTTTTTATTACTTTCCGCAGTTTAGACATGAACATGAAAGGGATAATTTATTATTCCGTACTTTTTATTTTGAACGTGTATATTGTGTGTCGTTTGTGTATTTTTTTATTTAGAAGATGGCGTTCATGTGCGAAAGCATATTTGTCATTGACTAATTTGAATAAAACATAATCAATCTAGAGTTATATAAATAACAAGACGCTCATAAGGCCCTAGGCTGCTACGGAATTAAACTGTTCTGAGCAAGTTACATGAAGATTCGGCAAAAATTGTGGCCTCTAGATTGTTCGCAAGCTTGTTTGTTTCAATTTGGCCTGGTGACCTATTATTTTACCACATGTGACATGGGTTCGAACTTGTCCGAGATATCATTGCGACAAATGTTCTGAGAAAGTTTCATGATGATTCGGATACAAATATGGCCTCTAGAGTGTTTACAAGCTTTTCAAATGTTTCACTAAATCCATATAAGGAAAACTGAACCCTCTCCCCTCCCCTGGCGGCCATGTTTTCCAACGGACCGGAACCATTTCCTTATTAGGCCAAGATGAAATATGAAAAACTGTTCTGAGCAAGTTTAATGTTGATTGGGCAAAGAATGTGACTTCCAGAGTGTTAACAAGCTTTTTTAATGGCCCAATTAGGAAAACTGCCCCCCCCCCCCCTTGGCGGCCATGTTTATTGACAGACCGGAACCATTTTCGAGCTCGGCCATAAGAACAAAGGTTCTGAGCAAGTTGCATGTTGATTGTGCAAAAATGTGACTTTTAGAGTGTTCACAAGCTTTTCCTATTGCCATATAAGGAAAACTGCCCCTCCCACTGGCGGCCATGTATTTCAACGGACCGGAACCATTTTCTAACCCGGCCGAGATATCACAAAAACAAAGGTTCTGAGCAAGTTTCATGTTGATTGGGCCAAAAATGTAACTTCTAGATTGTTTACTATTTTTCCCATATAGTGGGGTTAGGGATTTTGTTCCGCAAATTAGGGTTTGGTGTGAATAATTCTGGGGTACTAAGTTGTGAATAATTCTGGGCCAAGTGTGACGTTCGGGCGCCCGTTAACCGGTTTAAAACCCCAATGCTTTGCATTGACCTTTCCAAGGCGGTGACCACAGTTTTATTCATGTGTGTTTTGTGTTTGTTGTTTTTTTGTGATGTGCTGTGTAGTTTTTTGGCAATTGGTCACTTGCTATAAATAAAGGATCTCGGGCTGCTAATAAGAGTTCTCTCCTGCTGTCGCAACTGGAGTTTCGCTTTGTTTATATTTACTAAGGGATTAATTTAGATGGCGATTTTTGAGGGATTAATCTCTAACAATCTCGTTTTCAGCGGGTTGTTAGAGGTTGTTTTAGGTTTTTAGGGGTTATTAGGGACTATTAGAGGTGATGTTCACAATATGCGCTAAATATAGACTTGGTACTGCGCATGCGTATGGCTGAAAAGGCGGGGTTTATATGATTATATGAAGCGGATAAATGGGCGTGGCTTATTTATGCGCGCAATCGATAACACATGAAGTTGATTGCGTTGAACTATAACCCCGCCCACTAATTATGCGATTTCAATGTTAAATTTATATGACATAGGCATAAAAATAAAAAGATAATTTATGCTAATAAAAAAGATGTTGTAATTGATTGGCCCATCTGTGTTTCAAAGACAGTGATTAAATGCATAAAAAACTGTTGGTGTTTTTTATTCCCAAGATTCGTGTTTCAAAGATATTATTAGACTGTATTATATTTTTTATTTTAAATAATATTTATTTCTGATGATTTCATTTTCGCTGACTGTCCAGAGATTATGTTTGTTAGATAATATTCAATACACACAAAAATAGTTTAAATAAAAATGTTTTCAACTTAACATATAAAAAAATGTATTAATTGATTTATGACAAAAAATAATTTAATCATTACATATTGAAGATCAAAATCAGTAAAATCTTAAATTAAACATATATTTAACTAGCATTAAGAACATTAATAAATACACTATAACTGCACTTTATAGAATTATTTCACAAATATATTGTAAGGTATAAATTGAATTTTAAAATGAGCGATTGGATTATTTAAAAATATGAATTTTACAGCCACTATTTTTTCTCAAAACACTCATTCTGTACAAAAATAATTCGAATAAAAAGACATATTTAAATGAACCCGACAATAAAAAATGTATAATGTTACTTAAATGGTTATAATAATTAAAAAAACAGAGAAAATGACATATCGGTAAACATGCGGTGTTTATTGTTCGTGTATAAATCGAGAAATTAGTTTTTCGATTGTCTGCAGTATTAAAACTGATTCATGTGACAAAATTGAAGACAGTCGTCATTTGTCGTTTACACAGTCATATTACTTTATCACGATACTATGTAAAATCATGTCCTGTTTAAGCTACCATTGACACATGTTTCTCTTTAATTGTGTGAACATTGTATACACATTTATGTCCGCTTGCACTGTTATCATAAATATTACTGTGTACACAAATGTCGTCTTTAAGTTACAAACTTCAAGATACTTATTGATGTAACTTTTGATAAGCAAGCCTGGACAGTGTTATCGATATTGATTTGTACTTTGAACAATAAGAGTATTTATACCATAATTATATATGTTGTTTTTACTGTGTACACAAATGTCGTCGGCTTTTTACATTCATGATACAACATTTTTTTAACATTGCCGCTATTTAAAATGATGTTGCGCAATTCACACAGGTACTAATTGATGTAACCTTTGGTAAGCAAGCCTGGACAGTGTTATCGATATTAATTTGCTACTTTGAACATCAAATAAAACAATAAGACGTGTTTCGAGTATTAATGCAAGAATTATATAGGCGTAAAATATATTTATATATTATTTTCTGTATAAAAAATCTTAACAAATATTATATACAAAATAATACTTTAAATTTGGTTCGACATTTTTTGCAGCACTTCCCATGTAAAGAAACAAGAGGGTGTATTTGCTTTTGTTTTTGAATTTTTATTGGATTGCTAGATTAATGTGATTATGAATTATACATTTTAAGATGGTTGTGTTGTTGTTGATGATGATGATGATGATGATGATGATGATGATGATGATGACGATGATGATGATTATGATTATGATGATGTGAGACAAGTAACACAAAGAAGTTACCAAATTTTGTGTTTTCTGTTGATTTATTTTGTTAAGAAACGTGTTTAATGATGTTTACATTAATAATTCAGTGGTAATAAACGTGCTTATTTATTATTATTATTATTATTATTACCATTAGTAGTTGTAGTAGTAGTAGTAGTAGTAGTAGTAGTAGTAGTAGTAGTAGTAGTAGTAGCAGTTGTAGCAGAAGAAGAAGCAGCAGTCCCTTTTTTGTACATGTATTTATATTAAATATAGTCAGTATGCGGCAATCAATATATGTCCGGTAGATTTTTTAAATAGCATGTCCTTATTTGTGGTGCTTTTATTTTTCAACATAGTAAATATGGATGGGACAAATTATCGTCAGATAAACTTTGGTATGTTATATAAAGTAATGTCAAATCTTCAACTTGTATTACTCTATAACATTTCAACCAACTAATTTTAAAATTAACAATTAAAACACAAGTAGCACAAGTAGATATATTTGCGGAACCGAATTGCTCTCAGGAAGATGTCGCCGACAGTTGTTTGATCAATACCCTTGTTGGAACGACTGGGGTGAAACATTGTTGAGATCCGTTATCGCCACTCTGTGGGGTAGGGGTCTGTATTTGTGTGTCTTTGTTTGGTGTTCTGTTTTGTGAAAGTTCATGCGGTTCACGAACTGATAATAATGAAACGCTTTCAAGATTTCACTTATTCATCTTTTCTTTAATTTATATTTTATTTTATAACTAAAACATGAATGTTAATTCTCAGCATTCTTTTACAATTGCAATAAATGAGTAATTACAATTAGTTTATTATTTAAATGCTTCAAATTAAGGTTTTAAACCATGATTAAAAGGTTTAATTTCTCAAGATCTTGAACATTATTCGCCAACAGTGGTATTAGTAGGAACCAAGCAAGGAACATGGTGCAGCACCTTGTAATTTCGATCTGGATTTTCCCTACATATCAAATAATATGTGTAATAATTGAAGTTTACCAAATTAATGGGTTCCGTTAGTACGGAATGAATAAATTGAAACGCTTCTAATATATTCGTGATTTAACCGATTCATATTTCCTTTTATGTATATTTTATTTTATAACTTAATCACTCATATTATTTCTCATATGTTACATTTTCTAATAAAAAGTAATTACACTGATTTTTTACATATTCATTTAAGGTTTTGAAACACATGGTCTAAATATTTGTTAAGCAACTTTATATTAACAGGTGAAATCTCATGAACGAATGAGTGAATAAATGCATGAATAAATAAAAATGAAATAAAATAAAAATAAATAAATGAATAAGTGAATAAAAATAAATAAATAAATAAATAATATAAATAAATACATTAATGCATACATAAGTAAATAAAGAAATGAATTAATGAATGAAGAAAAAAAAAATAAGTAAATAAATAAATAAATAAATAAATAAATAAATAAATAAGTAATGATCAAACGAACGAACGAACAAATAAAGTAATAAATACATTACTGAATAAATAAATAAATAAATAAATAAATAAATAAATAAATAGCTCCGCCTTTTCAACCAAATTCAAAACTTCGAGCGACTGCGCATGCGTAGAGATTAATCCCTAGTAAAATTTCCATAGGACTGAATTGCGCAATTAACCCCTAACCACCGCTAGGACGAGGTGAATTTGGATGAGTTTGCATGAATTTGGATGACAAAAGATTAATCTCTAAAAATCGGGTGAATTCGGATTATTTATAGGGATTCTTAAGGGGTTTACCCCGGAAAAAAATCTCTAACCTCACTGTAGCCATATAAGGAAAACTGCTCATCCCTTGGCGGCCATGTTTCACAACGGACCGAAACCATTTTCTAGATATCACAATAACACAGGTTTTGAGCAAGTTGCATGTTGATTGGGCAAAAAATGTAACTTATAGAGTGTTTACAAGCTTTTTCTATATCCATATAAGGAAAACTGTCATTTTTTCAACGGAGCGGAACCATTTTCGAACTCGGCCGAGATTTCATAAGAACAAAGGTTCTGAGAAAGTTGTATGTTGATTGGGCAAAAAATGTGACTTCTAGAGTGTTCACAAGGTTTTTCTATAGCCATATAAGGAAAACTGCCTCACCCCCTGGCGGCCACATTTTTCAACGGACCGGAACCATTTTCAAACTCGGATGAGATATCATTAACAAATGTTCTGAACAAGTTTCATGTTGATTGGGTGAACAATGTGACTTCTAGAGTGTTCACAAACTTTTTCTTCAATTTGATCTAGTGACGTAGTTTTTGACACCACATCACCCAGTTTCGAACTTTGGCTCAACAATGCAAGCCCAGTCGTCCATTGAATACAATAACTCTGGTGTAGATGATCGACTTGACACATTCTCCCGTGTGTTTGAGAACTCATGGTAATACACGATACTTTCGAGCTGGATTAACATGAGTAGAACTTGATGAAAAAGATTTCCACATTTTGCAAAAGCATTATTAGAAGACCAAAAAAAGATCTAACAAAGCAATTACTAACTAATGTGGTCAATGAAATAAGTCATTCGAGAATATATGGACTATATACTGTCTAAGCAATTTTGGAAGAAACTTTGAGGTATTTATCAAGCATTTTACGACACGCATATTCCTAACCAAACGGCCAATAACTCTGATTTCTGGTCCAATTTGTTCCAATATCAAACTCCTCAAAGAACTAATGGTCAAACACATATCGTGTGTACGTTTGACTAAGTTTTAATCAAAAATGAAGATTCTGTCTTGAAAAAGGTCAATATTAACGATGACGGACGTACAGGCTAACGAGGTCCGAAAACCAATAGCTAAGTCAAGCTAACAAGGAAGAAGCGGTATTTACCTCGCCATTGGGAATATCAAACTGCTGAGATTTGTCTCAAATTGTGCTTTTAATATTGTCAAGATGGATACGATAAAAAATGACATTTGTTCAGGAATGAATCACTTTTAACCGGAAGTTCAAACGTGATCAAGTCAGAATGTCAACTATCTACACTTGATTTACACTTGTTTAAACAATATTAAAGCTTTAAGATTTTATATTATATTTTTAATGTTCTTTGATGCTATATTTTCCTGATCAGGGCATTTTGTCGCAAATTCGGGAAATCTATATCGTAGCTTGTTTTGTAAAAATACTGACAACATTGAATCTGAAACAAATAATGACACCGTAATAAAATATTCTGAATGGTAGAAATCTAGGTCAGTGCTTCTTGCGATGGTGCTAATATATTTCCTGTAGATTGTTTCTCAATTTCCTGTTTAGCACTGGTGAAATAAAAGCACCTTCCGGTATGTAAATGAATGTTTTCACAAACAGGAAGCAACAAACTACTAGTAACCAATGATAAAAGCTAGGGCAATCTCACAGCCCTCCACTGATTGTTTAATGCGTTATTTACCAGCAAGTTCAAGCATATATTATGTACTAAGGACACATGAGTATAAAAGAGGATATTAAATGATTGCGACGAGTTTATTTTAAACCAATTGATTGCTCATACCTTTCGTATTCTTTGATGTGACTCTTGCGTCTTGTCCAGAATGCCTGCAAAATATTCATAAACTTGTCAATCAAATTATAAAATAGTGTTATACAAATCTTTACAAATATATTATGCGAAATAGTTATTTTAGACCAGTACCTCAAACAAGAGGGCTATAGGGCCCTACGACGCTCACCTGATAATTTGGCCTAATGACCTATTTGTATACCCCACGTGACCTATTTTTGAACGACGAGATACGAGATATCATTAGCACAAATATTCTGAGCAAGTTTCATGATTATTGTGGCCTCTAGAGTGTTCACAAGTTGTTGTTTTCTTCAGTTAGGCATAGTGACCCAGTTTTTAACATCATGTGACCCGGTTTCGAACTTATTCGAGATATTATTGGGACAACGGAAACGGAAAACTACCCCTCTCCCTGTTTGCCATGTTTATCGACAGAAAGTAACCATTTTCGAACTCGTCCGAGATATCATACGAACAAACGTTATGTGCAAGTTTCATGTTGATTGGGCAAAAAATGTGGCCTCCTAAGAATTCACAAGCTGTTTCTTCAATTTGACCTAGTGACATAGGTTTTGATTCCACATGACCCAGGTTTGAACTTGTCCGAGATATCATTAGAACAAATGTACTGGGCAAGTGTCATGATTATTTGACAATACATTAATCTATAGTGTATTCACAATGTAAACGACGAACGACGAACTACGCGCCACGCACGACGTTAAACAGTCGATCACAAAACAAACACCATGATCACCTTGTGTTCAGGTGAGCTAAAATAAGTATTTTCGTAGGCATAATCAAATTATATTAGTTTCCGGTCAACAGGGTTTGGCAGCTCGAAAAACAGGATCGTTGCTGGTGACGTGAGACATTGGCTTAATTACGGCAAAATACCAAATGCATTTAATTCCGTATGGGTATTTCTCCTATACTAAATTAAAACAATAGGGCCATAAGGCCACAGGTCGTTCACCTGATAGTTTTGCCTGATGACCTAGTTTTGACCCCACGTGATCCAGTATCGAACTCGACCAAGATATTATTGGGACAAATTGTCTGTGCACGTTTCATGATGAGGGCTACATGTATAAATGTGACCTTTAGATTGTTCACAAGCTTTTATTCTAAATTGGCCTGGTGACCTAGTTTTAATCCCGTGTGACCCGGTTTCGAATTTTTCCGAGTTAATATTGGGAAAAATGTTCAAAGCAAGTTTCGTTATGATTGGGCTCTCATTGTGGCATCTAGAGTGTTCACAAGCTTTTCTTTCAATCTGGCATGGTAGCCTAGTTTTGTACCCCACATGGCCCAGTTTGGACTCCTCTTAGATATCATTAAAAATCTTCTGAGCAAGTTTCAAGAAGATTGGGCAAAAATGTGAATTCTAGTTTGTTTACAAGCCTTTTCTTCAAATTGACCCAGTAACCTATTTTTGACTCCATGTGACCCAGTTTCGAATTAGTATGAGCTATCATTGGGACAATGTTCTGAGCAAGTTTCATCAAGATTGCGTTCACAGGGTAAATGTTGACGACGAACGATGAACGACAAACGATTAACGATGACAGACGGACGACGGACAAAAGGCGATCACAAAAGCTCACCATGAGCACGTTGTGCCCAGGTGAGCGTAAACATATATGTGTTTGATATAGAATTAGTATAGAATAACTTAAAAGTAAAAAGTACATTTATCGAAATATCATCCTTGTTACCTCAAAAGTGCTTTATCTATTCATGTTCTACTTCCTGGCATATAGCACGTGTTCAACCTTTTAACTTTTATTAATGTGACCCACTTCCCTGATGTTGTTTGTTTGAAGTACATGGTAGTAGATTTGCCGTTCCTATCCAAACTGTTTTGTTTATTCTACAATTAGTTTCCGAACATGTAGAATTGCCGTTATATACGAATTACACCCAATATATATATGAGTAGTAATTATTAATATGTATTATGTTATTGGTTTCCTTTTGTATATAAATGCGTACATGATAATACTTGCAAGATAAAAAATAATTGTGGATGTCGAAATCGAATCAACAACATATTATTGTTTTAGTCATGAAGTTGAAAGGCTTTTGTATGGATGCTGTGGACGTGTAGTTTATACCAGAAAAATGCAAATTAACACGGTTAGAATCAAATAGGGCTAAAGTCGTTAACCTGCATCAACATGATATAACATGCTGAATTATCAGATTCTGATATGACCAAAGAAATGTCAATCACTTCTTTGGAACGTCTTGCGTCAGAGGTGACTCATGCCTTTGGTGACGACACAATGATAATGCAATTGCTCATTCGCGAACGAGATGCGGTTCTGATAGAACTGACATGTATACGTTTTTCTGACATGTATACGTTATACTTAGCGGACCCTACCGGAGAAGCCAATCCTGAAGTCACTTTGAGGCCTTACGCTGAAAGGGGACGGCGGCGACCACGTCAATTCCGGTATTCTTGCGTACTTTGTTGGTAAAAAACACTACACATTCAAAAGATTAATTGGCGGAGGAACTAGCAAGTGTATGCCTCTTTAGAAGTGCTTGTTTTGCAACAACGCATCACAGTAGTTGACTCTTCTGTGTCCTACAAATGAAAGTCAAATTCGATGTATGAACTGACACTAACACTGATTCTTTGACACTAGTGTTTCATTAATTTATACTCACAATAGAAACCCTATATGTAACTATAAAATAATTATTTCTTGCTTCAGCAATTATTTGTCGGCACCGGCCACGTTGTTTCACGAGAAAGTCAATATGGAGCGTCTTTGAAGACCCAAAACTATGAACATCCATAAGGACTGGTGGACTGTTCACCGAAAGTACTACGCAGTTGAATTGAACTTGTCGTCGTAATTTTATCTTACGCTATATCTAGTTGTACAATATAATATGTAATTGCTTTATTATCATCAACATAATCATCACAACAACCTCATTGTTATCATCATCGTCATCATAATAATAATCATCATCAACAGCAGAATCATCATCAGCAGCAGCAGCAACAATATCATCTACATCATTAGCATCCACATTATCGTAATAATTATCATAAACATCATCAATGTCATTATCATCATCATCATCATAAGCATCGTCCATTGTTATTTTTGTATTTACTTTCATACTTTCTTACTTACTTACTTACTTACTTACTTACCTACTTATTTACTCACTTACTTACTTACAGTTAAAATATGGCAATGCACTTGCTATTAAGCACGCTCCTATGTTCTTTGCTGGTTATAGAAGGAATGTGCCTGATGAACGTATGTTCTCATTACAACAGAACTAATGCACAGGATTATTCATTGAAGAAAAAATAGTATGATGTAATATCAATTGTATCCCTCAATAAAACTTTGAATATTAACACGTGTAATATCATCCACTAGTGAACCGTTTATCCAATTGTTTATGTATAGAATACACTAACCGATAACCAAATACATTCAGTGTCAAGCTAAACACGTCATTCAATCAAAGGTTACATCGACGGAATTTATCCTGCTTAAGACTTCTGTGTCCAATGCAGTGGCGGATCCAGAATTTCTGGTTTGGGGCTTTAACGTTTGATTACTTTAAGGTGCAGTTATACTCTTTATTAGTTGTATGTGTTGTATGTGTTTAGGGCTGTGACTATGTGACAGAATAAATGCCCGCTTAATTGATAAGAATATAGCATTGACTCAAATGTTCAACGTGCGTCAAGCAAGGGAAATTTAAAAATTAAACAATAGCGCCTTTTATATTTAGGATAATCACGTGGCAGTTAAGTTTTGTTGAGTCACGCACCCTTGAATCAGGTGCTTGTATTGGGAACAGCCGCGGTATTTTTAAATCGGGAATACCGAGTTCAAGGAAAGTATGAGCTTACTCAGCTTCTATTTTTCAATGAAATATACAGTCTATGACAGCATTCGATTGTGGTCTATACAAATAGTGAAAACAATTTAACCATGGTTTTACTCTTTAAGCATAATTACAAAAAACGCACATTTTATGCCCATCTGGAGTTTAGTATCTTTAAAGAAAGGCTCTGTACAAAATTTAGAATCACTTCCAAGCGATATTATATTTTTCCCGGCACCACTGGTCACAGAAATTGAAATATATCTCTAAGCCATTTGTTTGACACAACATCGTTATCAAATTCACATCGTTTCACTACGTACATTTATCTGTTATCATCTTCTGTCCGATAGGCATGTTTGTCAGTCTTTTTTTCCGCCTTATTTGACAGTAATTAGTGATTGTTTTATGTGCCTGACCACTATTTACGTATTTGATATTAAGTTTTTATCTGGAGCATAAAATACATTCAAAACATCCATAGCTGACTATATTAAAATACCGACATCGAGATTATTTTTTATTATTTATTTACTGGAATGCTCCGTATTAACACCAGTTAGGTGTAAACGTTCGTTCTTAATAATATTGTGGAGAATGCAGCCGGGAACGGTTTTCCGGGACAGAATCCGCAACCTGCTGGATTAAAGATGTGAATTCGTTGGACGGTTAATTGACTAAAATGTGATATTACATTATTAAACATGAGAACAGATGTATAATTGAAATTATGTTTGATGAAAAACTGTATGTCATCAATTTAAACAATTTACAATGTATTGGTCTAATATTACGTAAATTACTGCAACTATACATTATGTGCAAACTCTGCCAATATGCAATTTGTGTCAGTTTAATGGCGTGTAATGTTTATGTATATATAGGGATATGGGCAGCATAAAAGTGCACATAAAAATGTTGATATTGATATTTATATTTAATATTAAAATTGCCTGTATGCTAGTATTAAAGAATTAACTATAATTAATGATTTTAGTACTAGTTTTTAATTGGAAGTATGGTAATTAAAAATATCGCGTTTGTTTCGCAAACATAATGTCGTGTGATTGTATGTCACACAAACGCATATGTGCAACATAAACGCACAAATACAAAGCTTGATATTGATGTTTATATTAAATAATAAAATTACATGTATAATAGGCGTAATTAAAGAATTAACTATTAATGATTTTCGTAGAAGTATCGTGAGATGTGCCGTTTGTTTCACAAACACAACGTCGTATGATTTTAAAGTCATCGTCATATCAACGTAGTAGGTTTAACACACTCGTTTGAGATATAACAAGCTTTCAGGAACATTATGGGAAATTAATGCATTATCTTGCGGTGATAGCTTGTTTATGATCGAAGGATTACCTCGTCAAAAGCCGTATTGTTTCCACGTCACACTTATCGATTTCTAGATTGGCCCTGCGTTTTACAAATGTATAATGAAACATGCACGTGCATGGAACAGCCCAATGTAATTAGAGAAGTGTCAGTAAAAAGAAATCATATATATATGTACACGCGACCAACAGTTTATAGAACATATCCTGGACATTTCTATTTGTTTACATAAAACAACACGTGTGCTTATAACACACATCAACACTATTAGCGAACTTAACATACATTATATAATGTTTCATAATTCAAGTGATTGTTAACTGTTTGAGTATTGAACTAGATATACTTTCCTTTAAAGGGAGAAAACTCCTACAAAACAGAAATAATGAAGCCACGTTCTCGAGTAAATAACAAAAATACTCAGATACCTGAAAGAGTGAACAAAAAATCGTAAAACTATGTTGTTAATATTCACAATATTTTGTTGTGATGTTTTTTTTTATTGCCGATTTTTTTATTACTAGTTTTGTTGTTTCGATTCCCATAGTCAAACAACGAACTTTCGTTTCAGTAGTACTTGCAGCTTGTTATTTGTCTTTGCTGCGTTATGTGTGTGATTATTTCAGCAAAAATAACATTCAACAAGCAGTAATAAACTACACGGGCTTGTTTTGTGTTTCTAATGGGTGGATTGTATATTACGCAATCGTAACTTTGTTTCAATATTTGACATTATAGTGCTAATAATGACATCGACTTGTGATTTAAAAAACAGTTTTACACAAATGGGTATAGATAATTTAACAGTGTATGACTTTTTGCATCGGTATATGCCATCGTTTGTCTACCTCAATTATTTGTATGAACTCTTCAGGCTAAAGCTTTCAAAACTTACAAAAGATGTGTCATTTTGGTACCACAATACGTACATGCACTTTTGCTAATTAAAATTTTATGAATCATCGACATGTCAAAGAAGAGTAAACTTCAGCTAATTCTGGTTAATCTGTATCAGTTCTCTAAATCCTTAAAGAACAGAGATGTAACTTGTTTTGCAAAAATATTTGGATGCAAAGGTCATGTTGGATATAACGCTTTAAGGCTAAGTGACGACATGAGCCAGGACGTTGCTGAGATTATTTTTCAAATTGCATCGGTTGAAACAAACGAGGATATCAACGACGAAACATTTGACAGGTTTATGCGTGAAATCGTTTATATGGTGGAACGTACATTTCACGAACAAAGAGAAGTAATCGAATATCTGATTCGAGAAAGGGATAGATTGCTACAAGACGATACAAACGATGTCAAAGACCGTTGGGACAGTGTTGTTAATTCCATACGTGAAACGTGTATTAGTTTATCTAGTAAGTAGTGTTTTATGCTGATATTGTTAAAGAGTAGAGTGTAAAATTATCTAGGTCAGGTATAAATATAGCCTTGTAAACTTAAAGTCACTACTGTACTAGGTGTTTATACCGAGCAGATCGATACAGAACGTACGAAGCTTCGTTCCGTTCAATGTTAATTTATAGGTTTATATATAACTCTATGAATAAGTTACAGTAGATTACTCACCATAAATCATGATAATAATAATATGAACTATATGTATATTAATAAGGAAATGGACTTAAATAGAAGTATAATGTAGATATACTCAAAGCTTTAACATTTGTTTACATTTTGCCAAACGTCTTCGTGTCATCTCCCATGGTAGCTACGCGATATTGACATTAAATCAGTTTGGAGTAATTAAACCCTTTAAACGTACAGCTTTTACTTCACCGAACAAAATAGCGTTTTTTGAATGTGTAATACTATAAACAGGAAATAAAAACGATACTCGGCGTAATTGGTAAATGTTTGTAAAGAATGTAAATTGAATGTCCTAGATGAATATCTAAAACTGATGCATTTGTTTATTTGGCGCTATATAAATGAGCAGTCTAATTTCTTCATAGATCTAAATTCTATAGACACTTAATATTATTTTTCGATATTATTTAAAATGAAATAAGTAAATTTTCATTCTCAAACAACGAACTCCTATTTTCTTGTGGCTATATTTATAATTAAATCCAATTTCATTAGTATAAAATGTTTCTATGTTTAATATAAAACAATAATAATACTAAATAAAACGGATATCATTATTAATGTCAAAGCAATGAACTGTTGAACTGTCCCATGTTTTAGATCAGTTCTGCATGAATAACCTAAATAGGTCAGACTCATATGCTCCTCGGTATGGTTATCCACTCAAAGTTAAAATGCCTTATAAGCATTTTACAATTTCAAAAAAAAATATTTTTATACCATTTGTCTGGATGAAAAAGCAATCATCAGGGCACATTTACCGCATTTTGTTGGTAATATAATCATATTATTTTATGAGAAACTCGTGGTTTGAATTTAAATATTTGCAGAAAAAAAACTATTTTAGTAAACACTGCATTTATGCTACGTACGTAGATAAAAGGTCAAGGTAAAAAAATAAACACAGTTTTGACGTATGTATATTCTTCCCCATATTTCTAGTCTATATAGGTAAGATACCAGTAAATAGTGGGGAATACCCCGGTGTCAAAGTCATGCCGCATAACGGATACTGATTTTAATTGTTATTTCCTAAAAACGACATGTCTTCTGTGCAGTTTGATGTATCATAGATTTAAATATATTTAAATATTAGTATTGTGATCGGGACTAAAACAAACATTATATTTCAGTAATTGTAAACAAATGTTCAAATATAGCATCAAGCGTTACTTAAGTAAAATGAGTGATGCTATATTTAACGTTTCAACAAATCGAGAAGGGAAGCTCAATTTGATAATTATTAAGAAAACTTTCTTTACTCAATTGCGTTCAGTAACTGCGTTCTAATACATATTACAAATATTAGTAAACGTTGGTATTTACATAACATTAAGTGCTCATACATTTTGTTTATCCAAAGCAAAGTTGATATACACGTTATGCAATCTGTTTCTTATTAAGGTCAGCCCAAAGATATAGACTTGTCACAAGTTGGTCGTTTACCAATACAGTTGTTCGAACCGAACGTGAGCGACGATGAAACATCAGAAAGACAGCCTCATAACGGCGCTGATGACGAAAACGAGACGTTTATTGTAGTCAATGGGCCACCACATGAAGGTACTGTCCTCGATTATTAAATATTAAAGATAGCATTTGCACAACCTCATTGCTCTGGACATTACTTTAATTTTATAATTGTCAAATGAGCACAACAGTAGGGTGAGGATCGGAGGCCTTGACCTAGTAACGTAAAGTTGATAAGTTTAGTTCAATTAGCAGTACCTAACGTGTTCATGTATAAATCCGAATTTTTAAAATGTTTGTTTTATTCATGATGTGCTGCTTATTTCTGTTAAGCAAATGAAGACCAAAGAAACCTTTCAGACAACAGTAACCTTCACGAATCAATTCATCAGTAAGTAGACTGGAAATTAGATTAATGTGACTCGTATTGGACGTGTGTCATGTTCATCAGTAAGTATGCTGGAAATTAGATTAATGTGACTCGTATTGGACGTGTGTCATGTTCATCAGTAAGTATGCTGGAAATTAGATTAATGTGACTCGTATTGGACGTGTGTCATGTTCATGTATTTGTTGTTTATTTAGTTCTCAATGTCATATTTTTGCCATTAAACTTGCGTGCCAAATTGGTAGATTATATTCTGGCACGCCATCGGACACAGAACCTGAAGGAGCCAAGGAGACGAATAACATTTTGACTAACACTCTGAGTTACGAAGGTAACACACGTGTTTGCATTCAAATGGTTACATAAAACACCGAATGAGTGGGTGTTGTAATAATGCGCCGTTTATGTTTATTTAAATATTTTAATGAGGGAAACCTTGTGCCTACAAAGTTTGAATTAAATGTGTTTTACTAAACAAATTTCTGCTCGACATTATGAAGAGCAAAAACAAACAGCATTTTGAACCTGATAGTTATGTTGTTTGAAATAAACTAAACGAGTCAAAGTCATTCGAGTGGATTTATTCTCATTAAATCACAAACTACTTCAGATTGCGTTTAGTTTCACATCGGAGGGAAAACACACGTAGAAGTTATACGATATAATAATACTTATGCAGAAAACAATCATCAATTTGCAAACACGAACCGTTTTCCTAAATGTTGCATAAATATTATTAAAGTTAGATTGTAGTTATATCATTTTCTTATCTTTTGAAGCTATACAAGTTAAAAATGAAGAAGAGGAAACCTCTGAACTGGCTTTACAGTAAGTTTTTAATTGTGTTAGGCCCCTTGTTCACAAAACATGTTGACTCTGAATTTCGCGTGCAAGATGCAATTTAAACTTTCATAGTAAAATACATATGGACTTTTCTATGTTAGCGTTTGCCAATTTCGCTGATTGTCTAGAATATGTGTTAGTACTTAGTCGATTTATTTCACGCCTTTCGAATATTTATTGTATACTATTATTGTTGAGATTATATATGAAACCAGACAAATTAATGATGCTCGACATTTATTACGTGTTCCGAAACTTGGCAAATTAGCACATGTTTCTAGCGTTAACCGTCTCTAGATTTTGCTGGCCGGTCTGTTCACAGTGTTAGACTTGACACTTTGCCATTTTTTATACCGTTGTTGCGTCTAAATTGACTGCTCGGTTTCCATCAATATAACGCTCCTATGGTATTGCAATTATCAGCTAGTTTTGTATAGAAAATACTACGTCGACAAAGCCGACGTTCACGTCATTTCAAGTTTTGCTATTTAATTTATTGATTATACGGTTAGTATGTGTGTGTTCGCCACAATATTTGATTGTCAGTTGTAACTGTAAGTTGGATACAGAAAATTAATCCAAATAGCATCATAGTGCCCGGCTGCCATTGTTTCTGCTAAAAATGGTCTGATTTGTTTAGAATCCAGTCGTTGATACATATTGAGGAACCTATTGCGGAAGAATCGTCACAAGAAAACTGCATCGAAGGTACAATTATTTTTTAAAACTTTTGTAATGCCTATTAAGCACACAGTTTGAATATTGTTTTGTTTTATTTGACGGACCATCAACATAAACATAGTATTGTGTTCATCAGTTATATTTTATTATTAGGTGTACACAATATATCTCCTTACATGCCATTGCATGTTGTCTGTTTAAGAACTACGTGTTGCACATCCAATAGTGTACATATATGAAGAAGTCTTAATAGATGTCCTTGTCGTTTAAATTTTAAGTCTAAACACTGCAGGAATACCGCCAGTATATCCCCGAAGACGTCAAAGGCACTTCTCTGAAGGTACAAATATATATATACATAATATGCGCCAGAAATTATATTTATTGTTCCAGAGAATATATTTTTGTTAATATGTTTTTTTGAAGAGGTCGTTGCACGCCAACGAATTAACTCATTTGTCAAACAATGCATTATTCAGACTGTTTTATATAAATAGATATACACACTTAACTTTTAAATCAGTCAGAGTTATGGTTTACCACAATGATTAATGTATCATCCTAACCCCTTTGACCGTCATCCTTCTTTTCACATATGCTGATGGCATTCAAGAGACGATATTATGTAATTATAGTTGTCTTATGTACACACTAAGTCGATGTATTACAAGGCATTTCTAACAACGTAATGAATATATTTTAGGAGACGCCAGACCAGCTGAAATGTCGATGCCAGAAAAAGATGCTGAACTGCATAATGTCAGGTATGCAAAATTAAAAAAAGTGTTCTTCATTTAGCTCAGTTCCACACCATTCTTTATTACGATCCTGTTCTGAAACGCTGCAGGAAACACATACTTTTGTTCATTCAGTGTTGAGAATGTGGATACGGAATTCTCTTTTGCGTATGTTTTGGGGCTTTATTTATCATATATTTGTATTGCTATTAATGACGATTTTGGTAGTTTATTCTGCGCATCTTTTCGCGCATCAATGGAGCTGATTTAAATCTTCATAATGGGAAGTGTTTTGACAGATAATAATATTTATTAAATATTATGTACACTGTAATTACCACCTAGAATCAAATATATTCATAATAATTACCATGATCATAGTAGGAGTGTATTGTGACTAGATTCTATTTGCGATAGTTTGATATTACATTGAAAACGAAAGTAGGAACATTCTGACTGGATATTTGACTCGCATATAGCTGTGCGCATGCTTGAGATTAATGTGAAGGTGTTTTGGCTGTAAAAACGTTTTGTACATTGTTATAATCAACAGCTGTTACTAAAATAATTATATATATAATATATATATATTTACTTTTAAAAGTGTATTGTTATAAATTATGACTGTCATTCCATCCTGTTTTTTACAGAAAAAGTTCCCATACGCACATGTAAACTACATATTATTTTCTCTAAAACAAACACGGTGACCCCCTGTTTTCTTGTTTGCAGTTTATTAAGAATATAATTATGTATAAAATTCAGGAATTTTTACGGAACAGATTGTTCCTGTAGTCAAAACCAAACTTTTATATGATTACAAAATGTATATTTTTTGTCGTACAATAACCCATTTCAACCAATAGGATGTCGTTATGTTTTACCAATCAATGGTCAATACTATTTTTTTGCTTAAATAAACACAGCATCAAAATTTCCTCAAATGCATTCACGGGTAGGTCATTTACATGCATTTTCAAAACAATTTAACGCGGTGACCCCCATCGTTTATGGTTTCATTGTATTAGTTATTGAACGATCTGAAAGTATGTACAAATGAAAAATTTTCAAGGAATGAAAAAAACTGTAGAAATCGTCTTTAAGTATTATATATTATGTTATGTTTATGCACCTTTCAGCAGAATATATGCATGCCAGGATACCCCAGCTATAAAGACCAGTGTAAATGGTATGACAATATTTCATTCTCGGGATTAAATAATAAATTCGGCAATGGTTGAGTTTCCCTTAGTAGGTCAGGTGTTGTACGATATTTGTATTACTGTATTTCGTTCTATTTTATTAGTTATAAATAACTTGACAGGTATTTGTGATAGTTTAAATGTTAAACCGTAAGTAAATGAGTTATTTCAAAATGATTAGGACACGGATTAAATCAGTGTTTACATAACCTGTACTTCATATACGTCTCAAAACCCAAGACAGTATCTTTAACATGCTGTAAAAAGTCCTGTCATTATATTAGGGGATTCGTCATCAGATGTTATTCCACGGATATCAACCTCTTTGCGGAAGACAGCTGGGCAAATATCGAATAGGACAAGACGTGTCTCAGAAGGTTTTAGTCAATTCATACTTGTGTTATTTTATTACGTATTTACCGTGTTATTCTTTTTTTTAATACTGTGTTATGTACACTATGAAATGCGAAGTATTATCATGTAACAAAATAGTAAATTTGTGATGAACAATCCGTTACATGCATCTTGCGTGGAAATAGACATGCCCACACAAACATCTGCATTGCATTTTACAATTCCTCCCACGCTTATACGCAGAATCAGATGTCAAAACTTTAGGCGCTGTCATATAATTGTATGTTTGTCAGATTTTGCGATGTTACTGGTTTTGTTTTAGACTATGTGCATGGTACAGACTACAATTGTTTTTCCTAGGGATGGCAACACAATTGTATTTTAGTAACCGGTCAAATAATTATGATATTTGAGCTGTTAACAGGTCTTTTATGTGACCTTAAATCACAGATACATCCAGCGCAAAGGTCTGTTTGATTGACTAGTCCTTTGCATGATATACGTCATACTGACATGTGTCTTAACAGCAAAACATCATAATATATGCAATTCAGCTGGATGTTTAAATATCATGTAATTTCAGAGATTGGATTATATCTATTTAATGTAAATGTGATTGGGCATGTTAAACATGTTGCAGACTGCTTGTTGTTTGTCTTGGTTCCAAAATGTTCGACCGTTATTGCATATGTACTGTTCCAAGTCAATAAAGGAAGTAAACCTGAATAGCTCATGTCCATTGCCAGGTTAACTACATTAGTAGGCTATACAGGCATCTGTATTGATCCTATAGATTGCCAGGTTAACTACAGTAGTAGGCTATACAGGCATCTGTATTGATCCTATAGATTGTCAGGTTAACTACAGTAGTAGGCTATACAGGCATCTGTATTGATCCTATAGATTGCCAGGTCAACAACAGTAAGTAATATATGTAATATATCTGATGTGGGTCATTTTGTACGCGATGGCATTCAAATCTCTGTCAATTACTGTACTCAGGTGAAACCTTTGGGTCAGTATGGCCCTCTTGTTCTGCCTTGCGTAAATAAAGTCTCAACATCAAACTTCATTAGCTACATATTGGCATAGTTTTGAAAGCGTCCAGGTAGTAGAAAACAAATTGGCATGATTAGATCCAATACCTGATAAACTGTAGGTGTGTCTAAATGTATATATTCCGTAGCCGAGCCCATGATAACTGAAGAAAAGTGTACCGGCACAGAGGACACCCTTGAAGAAGAAATATGGTAAATACAACCCTGCATACCCTGTTATACAAACTTTGCAAAGTAATGGTTTCAGAATCATTTAACACTGATCCAGATATAATGTTGTCTTAAAATACATGATGAAACACGCAAACTTTATGTGCTCATCTAAATATTAGAGCGAATATTTCTTTTGCACACATTTCTTATTGTATTGAGAATAAAGTTTGTGGTTATTTCAGCACAATGGAATGCAGAACGACAGAGGCGAAGCTTAGTCTTCCGACCCGCCGTTTATCTAGCACTTTATTTCAAAGGTCGATATCGGAAGATTTGTCAAAATCAAATGACCTACAAAAACGGTAGCTGAAATTCTTATTACGCACGAACACTGTACTTCCGTGCAAAACATAAACTTTAAATGTCAATTATAAGTTTGAAGTAGACTCAGATTTAAATGTTGCATTATATTTACTTGATATGTAGTTCTTGATAGATGTTGCAGCCAAGTTCAGATTAACTATACGCACATTTTCATTTATTACTGTTTCAACAATTGCATACTTAGCGTCCATTTAAACTTGAGGATAATAAGAAGCAAATATACAAACGTACATTCTGCAACTAGCATAGCAAACTGCAGAATGTTATTTGTTTACTATAATTTTCTTTTTTCAAAAAAGTGTTTATGCATCTACGAAGAAAGAAACTGACACGGTTTCGGGAAAAAGAAAACGTTTATTTTCGAAAAGTAAGGCTTTTTTTAACAAATAGTAGTTGTTAGTTATGGTTTATTAGATGAGGTTGTTATTTTCTTATAAATATCTTCAAATCAGGTTTTCAATTATATGTTTACAATTATTATTTTAACGACACTAGGGATGAACAACCCCCATTGTATAAGCATTTAGATTAATAAGTATACATGATTAAGTGACAATGTTCTAGGCGATGACATAACGACTGAAGAAGCGGTTACTAGCCAAAGGGACACAAGTGTAAAATATATCAGGTAAGTAAAACACTGTTAAACCTTTTGGTTAGTTAGAAAATCGATCACTTTACAAAACATGTTAAAATATTGATGTAAACTAACTTATAAAATTATTATAAATACGCATTTTAATATTAATGTGTATATGGTAATCTTATTTCTGCTTATACATTTGTTGCAGGAAGATGCATTCGTTGTTGGAACATACTATTGTCAAGTTTCCAAGGAAACTCTTTCAAAGATCCATATCTGAAGACTTGTCATTAAAACCAATCTGCGCGTGTCCCGGCGCGTGCGCGTGTCCAAATGAACGTGACGAGTGATCCAATATCTGCTGGCTAGTTTTCAGAGACAAAATACAACGAATTTGTTTTTTGCTCTGTTAAACTACAGCAGCAACTACTTCAACTGCTGCTACTGATGACGATGATGTTGTTGCTGCTGCTTCAAATACTCACGCGAAATTTGATTGAATGAACTATTTTACAAAAGTTTAAAAGTGCCGCATATGTTTGCAATACGCAGCGGTCTATGTTAGATACCAGTAAATATGTGTGTATCCCTCCGTAGTCCATTCAAAAATTGTGCCTATTACCAAAGAGTTCCTTTTCTCTTCTGGTATAAAGCCATTTTGCAATCTCATTTAGACATGCCTTTTGTGGTTATTTTTTCTTATATCCCATATATGTCTGGAACATTTTGGTCTATTTCATAGGAGGCTAACTTGAAAGGTGAGCTTTTATGGTGTGTTTACTGTGGTATGGGGCTTTAGTCGAAATATGACTACCGAAACCCTGTTTTCTACCGGTGTCTGCATTCAGGCGAGATGCATTTTCTTAGAGGTAACGTGAAATTTCCTTTTTATTGCAATTTTTGAAAGAGGAAAAATGCATCTTTAAATCGGTACCATGCTTGCACAATCTGAAATAAAGAAAATGCTAGAAAAATGCTTGGAAATTTCGCCGTTTTATAATGGGACCCTATGGTAATTGGAATTACTGGTATCTAACCCCTAATATAAAGGTGATTTTGCTATGAAATAGACTGTTTTAAAACACACAGCTTTGTACATTTTAATAAGAATTATGATGCGTATGTGTTTCAGGTAATTATGAGAGAATTAAATACAACTATTTTGTATATGTTATGTCAATGTATTATTTCGACTTATATATTATTTTAATTTTTGTTGATATAGTGTTTTAAATATACAACTAAATAATAAGGGAACAGCACATCTTAACTTTATAAATTGTGATATCGATGTGCCTTTACACTGGAAAATAGCAGATGCTTAAGTAATTGATTGCCCGTTCAAAATATTGAATATCATCATTTATGTTGCTGTTAACCTACTATGTTTAGATGACAACACGCCCAACTTTATACCTCTAAGTTCTACTTTCGCCTATCAGTAGGCCAAACATTTCTTTTTATTTCTCAGTGGTTTATACCTACATCGAATTTGCATATTTCATGTTCATGACATGTACAACACAATATTGCGATTGCAAGTTATAGATCTGGGTCATTACAGTCTATACTTTATATCGGTCAAGGTGTGCTGTATATAACCGCGTAAAGTTTAGACTGTTTACAACGCACGAATAATACCACATGACCACATAACCAATATCGGTTAACTATTTATAGACACGCAGAAAAATCAGTTGTCCTACCCGTGGACAATCGAACACTTGTTGACGTTTCGCTCTATGTACACAACGCTAGAATATGGACTGCATGAATCATATTTGGACTTTGTTAAAAATAACAACTGATTTGTAAAAAAGTGCAGTTTTAGGATGAGTGATCTGGATAAACATAAACCACCAATTGCGTTGAAGTTTTATTTTAGATTTTTTCGAATTATAACTTCGATCTATATCGCTTAAAATAAGCAAAATTCACGAAAGACACAACTTCATGGCATCAAACGCCAGTAATGGGATATTGCGAAAGACAACAAAGAAACCTTGTGCTTTCACATATACATGTAGCTATTCCTGAAACAAGTAAACAAGTGTGTTTTAATTTGTGCAAATTCTGTGTTTAAAACGTTGTTTTAGGACATTATTAGATAAAATGACCGTTTCTTGGAAACACAGAGCGATTATAGTGTTGCTGAAAGCAAAAGCACTGTGTGAGAAGAGAAGAGGCAAGACCCATTCACTGGTAAAAGTGTTTGTCAACAGCCTGAATACGGAACAGAGAGCTGCATTATTTGTGCATAAAATCGACATTAACGAGGTAGAGACGAGACTATTTCCCCTGATAAACTGGCTTAGTTTAAGCGACGCTAAAGACGAAATTACTGCTGAAGAATTCTCCGAAATTGTCAGTAGCGTAGAATTCGGTTTGCTTGGAAATGACAATGACAGTAAGCGTATTTGGGATTGCATCAAGTCCACGGCGGACAATAATGCGGTTGACAGAGAAACAATTGTCCAAATCCTACAGATCTGGTATACGGAATACCACGGTGGTAAGCAACAAATTAGTCTTCGTGGTAAGTGTATCGATTAGTGTATCTCATTATAGTACATATTTTTGTTGTAAACACACAACTGCAATTCTCACACACACATTTTTTAAATGTGCATTAAAGCAACGTTTTATTGGAAAAAAAATACATATCATGTAGAAACACGTTGGTGTGGCTGGTGTGTTGAAGATCAATGTCATAAGTATGGTCGCGGCCAAAACGTGACTTTGTAGTGTAATTCATTAGAGTGGTGTGTACAAATAAACCTTCAAGTATTTTAATTTTTAGTATTGAACACAATATTGGTACATTCAAGTTTTGTTGTTGCATTGATTAATTCTTTATTGTTGTAATAACCTGAATTGATACCCAAAGCCAAGTTCATTTTGCACCCTTGGAAACGTGTCACGTTATGTGTTATCGCAATACATGGTCAGGGACAAATGGCAGACACTGTATTTGTTTACACAGACAATATTGGTAAACGTGTGAGAAATACTTCAACTATGATTTATGTTGTGAAATGCAATTGTGGGGGTGCTCGTATAGTGTATTTATGTTATTATCATGTGTTCTTGATTGCATGCAAATGGGAAGTGTTTTAAAGAACATACTTGTCCTTTTTTAAACTTAAAAAATGTTATTAGCTAAGTTTGATACATACTTTATTCTTAAACTAAAGTAAACCGTTTGTTAATATACGTATCTATCAACAATGACACAAAGTAAAGAATACGGTAGGCGTTCCCCTAGACGTTTTAGTTATGTGTTCAGCATTTTTGTGTGGATCAATCCAAAACAACTTAAAACATGTTTACACAGTGCTACTGTCAGTACCTAAATGAATACAAGAATACATTTATGTTTTTAAACCAGACTCGTGATTTTACTTCAGTACAGTATCAATGGCCTTTTAAATGCTGATAGTGTACTTACTATCATATGTGAAATTGAGGTACAGAAAAGGGCGGCCACATTGTGTCAACACGGAACAATGCAGTACAAATTGAGCTATTAAACATCGAATGTAGATACACACATTGTTCTTGTGTCGTTGGCATAGGCTCCGTTATTGACTTAGACGAGATTAGGCACGTGCGATTGCCAGCTGGGACCGTGAGTCACAACCTAGCATCTGAAGATGGTGATACTGATTCCAGGCAACAGATTGCAGGAGTTGATACATTTGAACAGAGCGCTGACGGGCGTCCGGAGACACATAAGGGTATTTAAACAGGATAATTACATTGATAGCTCTTTTAATTTCAACCAGTATTTACTTATTGCTGCATGTGGATTCCACATTACTATTAAAGAGAAAAACACTCGTATGCTTAAAATAATGTATTCAAAAGTTTAACTGTCAACGTTTCTCGATTCAGTTGCTTGTGTTGTGTTTTTCTAAATGTTTCTTTCAGTAGTAATCTGATGTTTTCTTGTAGACAATTCCCCACAGGAACCTCGCAATTTAGAAAGTGGCGACGTTGACGATGATGATGCATTCAATGATGAGCGAAACAGGAGGTCAATGCACAGTAGCAACCTTAAACATCAAATAACAATTAAAAACTACGAGTATACTGTTTTATCTTTAATCCGTCGTCAAATAAAGAGACAACACAGAATTATAACTGAGACGAATAATTACAAAACAACAAAAACAGCATATTATTATGAAATAAATGACTTAATTACAAGACAATGCATTTAAATTACATTCCTGCACGTATTTGCAACACGTGTATTAAATTTGAACGTCGGTTGTTTTAACATTAAAGTAGGCCATAAAACCAACAACTTTCGATAGCCGCAAAACGTGTCAAGGTCTAAAGTTAGAAAGTCGATCAATATTATCTTGACACTGATAGAAAGGAAACCCAATAATTTGTCATTATTAGTTCCGGATTGTACATATTAAACATTATCCATATCTTATATATTAATATGTTTTAGCTTCGCCTGGGTATGTGTACTAAGTACTGGTAAGCCGATTAGATCGGTAAGCTTGCCCAGGAAAAGTGTGAGTAGGTTAACTGACCGCCGTGATATGACTGAAATACTGTTAAAAAACGGCGAAAAATCCTAACATTAAATCTGATAATAAGCAGTTTTAATATATATATTTCTGTTTGTATTTCAGTCCTGCTTTACGTGCTCATGGAAATCTTAGTGGAAACAGACGCAGACATAATTCTGAAAGTGAGTCGCTGTTATTTTACCTCACCTTGACTTAATAATCAAATAACAACTTCCAAGATAGTACTCCTTATGATATTATTGGTACTGCAAGTAATTTTGATACACATATGCCTTACTGAGTTGCCTTTCTTTTGTTACTAAAACTATGTACGAATAAGATAACAAACGATGTCTACAGGTAAATAGATTTTGACTAAGGCACTCAATAGCCGTAATGTCGTAATGCATTTACTCACATACGGTTTAGTGTTGTTTTGCTATTTTGGTGGATAATTTACACATGGTATCGAGACTAAAGACAAGTTTGTCCATGATGATGTACACGAAATACAAGTATACGATGGTTTAAACGGCTGGCAATATTGTCTACAATATATTGCATAACAGAGCTTTTAAGTCCAAATGTAATAATCTTAATAAAACAAAAAACATACCAGATTATTAGAGTTGTATTGGGTGTAGTTATGTAATTAGAAATTGATTAAATTAACCAGATCTCAAACACATTTTCTATAATCCATTTTACATAGTTCCAAACGACTAAAATGACTCGCATAACTTATATGAACAAGGGAGACAACAACAACAAATAAATGAGTCAAAGATAAATGATCAAAATATATCATTTTACAACAAAGCATGAACTCTACACATTATATTTTGCATATAGAATAATTTGTATACATGTGTGATGCATATTTACCTGTACAGGATATTGATCCTTTTAAAATTTTATCAAATGAACTTATGGCAATACATAGATATATATACTTTACAATCAAGGTGCGGCTAATTTAGTGGTGCAGCCAGAAAAGAGGCTATTTAAAAGGTATGCTTTTTTGTGTTTATCAATTACTCCACGGACATAATGTTTTTTTACAACATAAATATGCCCGTCAAAATATTGAAATTAAAGTATTATTTGACATTACAGTTCCAGATCAGTATAATATTACAAAATCAATGTGTACTAATTCGCAAATAGAGCTAAAAGTAATACAACGACATAACTTTAATTTTATACAAAGACCGCTAATTATTTATATGCAAAACATGAACGACGACCATACGATTTAACGGTTATTAACATGTGTTCATTTAATTAATACACATTGACCAAACCAAATATATATATTTTTTAAAACTTAGATTGGAAACAAATTTTACATCTGTCGGGCTCGAACCCACAACATCCGTGCCACATGTCTGACAGTCACGCTAACCCTGGCCTAAAATGATTTAAATACTATAATATCATAATATTTATATCATTCTCATATGAAATTATATATGACTTCAGGAAGGACAATAGAGTCGCTTCCGGTGCAGAAGGAAGGCAGGATGCCGTTGCAAAAGGTTTGACATACGATTATTGTTTGATGTATGTCCCACGAGTCTCTTACCTTTATGTAGCCTTATGTTACAAAATTAATATCGGATGAGAACAAAATAGTTAAACTGTATATAAATATTTCCTCATCTATGTTTTTATTTGTTTCCTGAAGACAAATAAGCTATATTATTGATTATAACTTGATAAAATATTATGATTATACTTAGCGGACGCAAATGGTGACGCTAGTCTGGAAGTAACTTTGCGGCCTGTCGCTGAACGAGGACGTCAGTGATCACATCATTTCCGGTATTCTTATGGCGTTTTTTGTTAACAACTACAATTTCTAGAAATGTAAAAATACAATTTATAGAAATTTTAAAAAATTATATCATATAGTGTATTAATTTATACTTTTCCTTCGACATAAAATAGAAATCTAGTATGTTGTGCCAAACAATAGAGGTCACTGTTGATGTATGTTTTGTTGTTGTTGTGGTTGTTTTGGGGGGTGGGGGCGGGAAATGCAAGTCAACGATAAATTGCATTTTATTGATAAATATTATATGAAAAATCAGCATTATTTGTCACTTAATTTACGTTGAAATAGTGACGAATATTTTATTACGTTTAATTAATATGACGATTTAATTATCCATTCTTGGTTTCAGAAATTATTTGTCGTCACCGGCCAAAATCTATGCATATCAATGATGGATTGGTGGTCCGTGCACGGACTATAGTATAGACAACGGAAAGACGCAGTTGAAAATAAACTTGTCAAAATATATCAACTAACTAATTTATTACCACTTACACTTGTTGTAACTAAGGTGTCTAAGTTAAATGTATATAACTATTATCATTATTATCAACACAAGTATTATCTATCCATCTACATAATCGCCATCATATCTACCTTTCATCGTAAGAATCATTATCACCACCATCGTGCTGATGTCTTAAAACTCTCACCACGTAGCGCTGGTCAGTTGTTAATACTCAAATTGGTTTATTGATATACATGTACGTTTCGAACATACATTTAGTCAATACCATTTAAGTGGCATTTCCTTCACAACTTCGTTTTATTTATTAGCATACAATATTTGTATATGATTTAATATGATATGGCGGCTGCTGAATGGTTACAGCAACACGACTGTAACAACTAAATGCTATAATTGTGTGAGCACGTACATTTTCCCATATTTTTCTTTTTATCATGTTAGAAACATTACTAAAGCTATAAGCTGCTGTTACAATGGTAACTTCGTCGTGTACTTGTATTCGACCAGCATCTGTCTAAGGGCTTAACCAAAATACAATTTAAATTGAAGGAGTTTCTTACTTAAACGCACATGGCTATGAATTTCTTAACGTGCTGCTTGACAGTAATATATAAGCACTGTAAAAAAATGACCTTATTCAGGAATGAACCACTTTTATCCGGAAGTTCAAAATACGATCAAGTCAAAATGTCAACTTTCCACACTTTTTAAACGATATTAGAGATTTAAGCTTTTATATTCTGTTGTTAATGTTATTTGATGCTATATTTTCCATATCTGGGCATTACGTTGCGAAATCTTTATCTTAGCTTGAAATGTACACACATTGACAACTTTGAGCCTGAAAATAAATGATAAAACCGTAATTAAAAATTCAGAATGGTAGAAATTGGGATTAGTGCTTCTTCCACTTGATGGTGTTAATATATATAAATAAGCAAACAGCAAAAAACGTGCAACATTTGCAACGCTGAAATTTGTATATCGTAACGGACACACATCGGAAGATTCCAAATGGCGTACTTATTTTACCGATGCCCATGGGCACTAGCCAGATATCAACAGTTTCAATGTACCATTCCTACGTGGTTTACATCTAGCGCATCCCGTAATAGGAGTACAACTTTCAACATAGCAATTTTGATTGAAGCAGATCACTACAGGGACCAAGTTGAAGATCACTTGATACGCGGGAAAGCTCCAACAGCCGTGAAGTCTAAAATCTGCAATCAGTCGCATCACGAACGTTATGACGTCATTAATTCCAGATAACAGCTCTGAGGGTAACGAAATCACATCAAATGAACAAAACAGAAAATTATCTTGGAACAAGTACGCCCAGCAGATTACTACTACTACTACTACTACTACTACTACTACTACTGCTACTACTATTTCTACTACTACTACTACTACTACTACTACTACTACTACTACTACTACTACGTCTACTACTACTACAACTACTACTACTACTACTACTACTACTACTACTACTACTACTTCTACTACTACTACTACTACTACTACTACTACTATTAAGACGACTACTATTACTACCATTACTACTACTACTACCACTAATACTACTACTACTACTACTACTGCTACTACTACTACTACTACAATTACTTCTACTACTACTACTACAACAACAACTACTACTACTACTACTGCTGCTGCTGCTGCTGCTGCTGCTGCTGCTACTACTACTACTACTACTACTACTGCTATTACTACTACTACTACTAGTGATGTTACTACTACTACTACTGCTGCTGCTGCTGCTGCTGCTACTACTACTACTACTACTACTACTACTACTACTACTACTACTACTACTACTACTACTGCTATTACTACTACTACTACTAGTGCTGTTACTACTACTACTAATACTACTACAACTACTACTACTACTACTACTACTACTACTACTACTACTACTACTACTATTACCACCACCGCCACCGCCACCGCCATCGCCACCGCCACCGCCTCCGCCTCCGCCTCCGCCTCTGCTGCTGCTGCTGCTGCTGCTGCTGCTGCTGCTACTGCTACTGCTACTGCTACTGCTACTGCTACTGCTACTGCTACTACTACCACTACTACTACTACTACTACTATTACTACTTCTACTGCTACTACTACTACTTCTACTACTACTGCTACTACTACTACTACTACTACCACTACTACTATTACTACTACTACTACTACAACGAAAAGAACAAAAACTAATACCGCCATTACTACTTCTACTATTATCACTACTGCAAAGACAAATAAAGTCGTTTAACCCACAGTTTAATTTCGCCGTCGTCGCAAGTCGTTGTTGGTTCCATAAACGTGTCGAAAATGCCTACAAAATATTCATTCTAATATACAAACACTGTGTTAAATTAAATAAACCTTTTGCATCATACGTATGTTTGCAGCGTTCGTATTATAACATGTTTTTAGCAATTGTTATTTATTTGTGAATTACGTAACCGAAAGCACTTCAATAAGTAATTGTGTCCGGGCAAAATTGTTTAGCAAGGAGCTCATCAAGTTATATGTTAGCTGCTGATGTGATGCGCATGTTTACTTTTGGCAACATATTAAATGACTGTAATTCAATATGGGTATTCCTTTTCAAACTACATCCCTAGCACGGTAAAAATTCAACCACTGTTATTATTTTGAACCTATTTCAAATAAACCAAAGTTGGTTAATTGTACTCTCTGTACTATCTCCTATATTTATTTAAATAAGTATTTGTTTGCTCTAAATTTATTTCAAATAAAGTTAAGTTGGTTACATGCACTATCTCCCATATTAAATAAAACAAATATATTACTTCAACATTAAAATAAAAATTTATCAAAATAAGGTTCATATAAATATCATTACATCCTCGTTACTTGAAAAGTGTTTTATTTCCTGTTATATAATAACACTTGTTGAACCTTTCAACTTTCATAAATGTGACGCACTTCCCAAGTGTTGCTTATTTTAAGTATATGGCAATAGATTTGCATCTTCTATCCAAACTGGTTCATATATGGATTTATGACAATTTGTTTCCTAAACATGTACAATTACCTATAAATTCGTCTGCTAAACGATTCGGTTCTATGTTTTAAATTCGTACTTACTGTTCTTACAACCATCTTGTATTTCCGTAGTAAGCCTTAATATGTTATCGTGTTAATGTTCAATTTCCGTATTATATGAATACGTACATGAACCTGTATTCTACTACAAAAATGGACTAGATTTGTGTGTCAGATTTGCCGTCAAAACTGAACTGACTACGTTAAAATAGACAAATAAGTACTAAGCATACGCATGGAAGGAGTTTGTTTCCAACATGAAATAAATCAAAAAGGAATTGTGTGTGTAAAAAGGAGTAAATCCAACAAATGTTAAAAATAACATTCTAAATCTTGATTTGGGAACTCACTTGCATGTGACGTAGACACTTCTGTTATGTATTACTGTAACATAATTGTATTGCGCGGTATGTAGATGGCGAGCATTTTTGAAAAAAATCACAAGGGCGACAACAAAGTTAAAGACTAGTTGTCAAAAATAAACAGCCAAACATGAGTTCATCTTAAATAAATGTTGTTTTATTATAATTAACCAATTAAAATCATTGTGCTAGTCAAAGTATGCAGACCACCACGCGGAGATGCATGTATGCTTGGTTAAATGATGCGATTTGCATCGAATAAATAAATGTGTATTGTGCGATTGAATAGGTAAACAAAGAGGGATTTTCGAGTTTTATTGCACATAAAATGAGCATTATAATTTTGTAATGACATGTGATCATAATGATTTCGTATCAAATTAATGCAATTAAATAAGTCCAAGGCTAACATGCCTTAAAGAAATCGTGGGGGGAAATATTGACTACATGCTTATATTAGAAATCAGTCCACGTGCGAACAAAAAAATATTGCGCTGACAGTTGTTTATTCCACAATATGATATGCTTCGAAAAATAAATAACTGACGGTCATGTACATCCTTGAAAAATGCGAGTTATTTGTATGATAAATGGACTAGATTTTAGGGCTCCGATACGGGTGATCAAGTCGTCTCTAGAAGTTACGCCCTTATATTTTTAAATTGTATTTTCTGTGTTTCGTGTGAGATTTTTTTGATTGCAGTAAAATAATGTAAGAGTAATTTTGAGAGTTTTTGTGCAGAAGTTGGTCGTCCAGAATAAGTAATACTCGCGTGAACGTTATGTGGTAAAATGTACTAAAAGCGTCGACATTAATACATTCAATGTAGTCAGGAGTGTCATTAGTGAGCTCTTCCCTACAGTATGAAATTGTTTGTATTTTTAAATAATTTACGTTTCTGAAATAATATGGAAAATTATAGAGTTCAATGGAGGCGCAACGATTCAGCATTATGAGCAAAGTCTCTTTTTCCACAGGGTTTTCGACGTTGTAATCCGCAGACATGGATACAGTGGTGAGAAAGGTTAATATCTCATTACCCCAGACATCGTTAACCAGATACTTCCATTGATGCAAAATATGTTCGTATCAAAACGCATTAAGTGCGTATGACCAAAATAGTAGAACAGGGTGGGAAAGGTTCCATTAGCAATATATAACCGTAGGTCTAATACCAATTTATGAAAATGTATACGCTGGCGGCGGCCTTATTCTAGTATATACTAAAATTATTATTATACTATAAATGCTTGTTATGAATAACACAATGCCTGTTAATAGAATACATTAACAGGTTTTATATTTTATTTCCTGAAACACGTCTTCAACAGTTAATCTTTCATTAATGTGACCAACGAATTCTCGGATTAAATTAAATGTATATTTTAATTAATTTGGTGTAGATTTGTATTTTCTATGCACATATGTTTGCTTTATATCAATTTGTTTACAAATACCGTTAGATTCGTCTGCGAATGAGTTGGATCTTTAAATAACTTTAAAATACGTACAAACTTTTTTTTTTTATTCGAATAACATCTAGCCCATATTTCAGTAGTAAGCCTTAATGCTTGTTCGTGCTATTGTTTTATTTCTTTATTATATAAATACGTTTATTTTACACAATGTCTGTTAATATCATACATTACATGTGTAACCATTGCTCACGAAGCAACAGTTCATACATTCTGATTTGAACATACGCACAAGCGATCCTCAATTAATTACATTTGTTTAATGCTTTGGATGAAGTATCACTGACATATATAAACTGTTATTTACGCAACTGAATCCGACTACTTGTAGGAGAAAAACACTAAAAAATATCAACAGATAGTAATTTTAATCGTCAAGTTGGAATGCTTTTGTAAAGATATTCTCGACAAGTTTATACCGGAAAAGAGCAAATCAACACGATCGGTAACAACGAATGCTAAAGTCGTTTACATGCTTCAAATTGTGGATATTCTAAAGAGAGAAATTGCAAAATTATCTTATTCGTTGATGACCGAAAACCTGTTCGCCGAAATTATGGAACATCTCGAATCAAAGGTCACTCATGCCTGTTCTGACGACAGAATGGTAATTCAAGAGCTCATTCGCGAACGCGATGCGGTTCTGCGAGGAAATTACGACGGTCACTTGGAAGAAATAGATGAAATTTTGTGGCTATGGTATATTCTATAACCTGAAATTGACAGATCGACGAATGTGATTTAGTCGCAGACAAGAGGCTCAAGGTGGGTTGTATATATTATATGTGTATACATATTTTAATAGTTTGGTTTTGAAATAAGAATATCAATAGAAGACTGGTGACACAATTTGGTAAATCAAATGTTTGCATTTAACGATAATTTTGCTTTCTAAGTATCATGGTTTTAAGGAATAATCTTGTAAAATGTCATATCTTATATTTTGATCATTTGCCGTCGAGAGCACATGGTGAATGACTCATAGGATGGAATTCCAGACATTTATGAAATATGTTACGAATTTATTAACATTGTATGGATTATTGCGTATATAATGGGACATCTTTATCAGTAAGGTGGTGGCATCTGTGAAATTGAGATCAAATCAATGCGACACATTTCAGAATGTGTTGTTTTCCATATTTGATCATACTTGTTGACAAGGTTTTGAAATCCCCTAGTAATCGTACCTATGCTAATTGTAATGACATTTTTCTTTAATATGTTCTTCACACTTTCCGCTTTTACTTGTCATTATTTTCTAGAAGTGACAGTTGATCTGTCAATGAGAGCAGCCGTTCAGAATGTTACAGTACATACACCGTCAAATGTAAAGGAGAGAAACGTTGTCCATTGAGTAACAGGTGCACACATAGACATTCTAAACAAGAGAAGCTTCCGCTGAATGTCCTTTTACTTTGAAATATATTGTGCATAAATCCAGCTATGACATATATTTATTTCATACAATGCCATGCGTGGTAGGTATACATATTTTTACCCCATCTGTCAAGTGGATTAGATCAATGGGCATAGATAGTATCTTACAAAATATCCGATGCGAACTAAATGTCGAGAGTTCATTACCATATGTACTATTGTATTTGCGGAAGGCGGAAGAAAACATATTACTGACGATTACTTGATAAACAATTAATGACCTGTATACATTATATTTAGCGGACGCAAATGGTGAAGCTTATCCTGCAATAACTTTGCGGTCTTCCGCTGAAAGAGGACGGCAACAATCACATCATCTCCGGTATTCTTGTTCCGTTTATTGTTTAAAACTGCAACTTCTCAGTAATTATAAGTGCATGATCTGCATGTATGAAGTGCATGAACTTTTTAATGGTTGTGTCCGACGACAACCCAGCACATTAGTTGATCCTTCATAATTGTTCGACACATACAGGTCAAGCTCGAGGTATGATTATGTTCTCTGAAACTGTCCGCATTGTTTGACTAATTTATACACACAATATAACCCGTGATTTAATTATGTTATAATAATTTCTCGTTTCAAAAATTATTTGTCGGCACCGGCAACGGTGTTTCGCGAGGAATGTCAGGTATGGATCGACTTCGAAGGCCAAACACTATGCACGTCATTGGCGGATTGTTTAGGGATAATATAGACTCATAGATCGATTCCATTGAAATGGAACATTACAAGACAAGACAACTTTTATTTATAGTCGGGGTATGCAACAAGTAACATTAGTTATTTATAGCTATTGGCCGAGTTAAAAATACACAGTATAATTGTAACATTCACATTAAATAAAAAAAACAGTGTACATGTAACACATTTATATAAATAACAGTATTGATTAAATAAACGAATCTTTTAACAATAAATATAAGACTAATTAACATTTAAACACAAGTTATCATGAAGACTGTCCTTTTAATATAGATGACTACATAGGTATGTGTAGGCAAATCAAACAATAGAATTGTATGACTGATGTTATTTTTAACGCCTTAATCTTAGTAAATAAATTATTATACTCTTGATGTAGACATCAATTTATGTGAAAGTTGCACTTAATAAATACTAACAACAGAATCTTTAAAAACTAACACAAATAAAACTAATACAATAATAATAATATTACTAGCAACAATTACATTAACAAAATCCAACAGAAGTACTTATATGGGTGCAAACGTAACAACACCATTTAAATCAATATTGTATTTATATTCATTAATAATACCAGTTGCAGTCCGATGTAAAACATACAGAGTTAACGTGAAACAAAAAGAAAACATTTTTATTTTAAAATATGTAAAGTTATTTATATGTAAAGTTATATTTACAGTACATAAACGAAATTCACACACATGTAAAGGAAAATTTGCATAGATCTTAGGTGCAATGCCATATTAAGGTTTAAACAGTAAATTAAACATTGACTATTTCAAAACTAAAATGGAAACTTCTTAAATTTCATACATTACATTAATGAAAAGAACAAATGTTCAAAAATAGTACTAATCTTATGCATCGTCGCAAAGAAAGTTTTATTAGTACTATAAAATACATTTGGTAAAAAGAACAAGTTGTAGGCCTACTGGAGGGAATGAGAGTATTAAAAATAAATTCAGAGAAATAAATGGACAAAGAGAACATTTGGACTATACGATACAATGAACAGTCAGAAAAAAAAGACAAATGGAATGGAACGGACATATAGTGTTCTATGTTACAATTGTGGTGCTAATTACATCTTAGCTATTAGTTGTAGCACGTACAATATGAACATTGACAGTGCTCACCATACCAAGAGTTTCCTAAACTACGGAATTGGTTTTAATTTCTTTCATCACGAAACTGTTGAGGGAGCGTGTTCCATAGTCTTGGTGCAGCTGGGCGGAAAGAGTTCAGGCCATATTGTGTTGTTTTACATGTGGTATAAATGCTGCATTACTATATTTGAAAGAGTAGCTATTATTTTTAAATTCAACTCTGTCTTGAAGATAAGAAGGTGCCAGTTTATTTAGTATTTTGAAAGTATCAATAGCCCATCGTTCTCAATTGTCTCACTTTTAAAGTAGGCAGTTTTGACTTTTATAGTAAAGTAGTGTAGTCTGATGTGGAGTCATTGTAAACAAATTGCAGGGCTCTTTTTTAATATTTTTAATTTTGTTTGTATTTATTTCTCCACAAACATGCCATGCTAAGGGGCAGAAATTAAAATTATACATCATAAAGAAGTAATATATATAGAACATTTAACGTTTTCTTTTCAGGAAGGTACATGTGTATTTGTAAAATGATGTTATGTGTGATTTGCATGCATGTAATAGCCATGAAGTCCATGGTTATTTTTATGCTAACCAACTTGGAAAAATTAATGAATAATTACATATAATGGAATTGTTCTCCTACATTTCAGCATAAAAATGTATTTTGTCATATTTCGTTAGTATTTAGTTTATTTAGAACACGATATATGTGAGGAGAGTATATTAGTTATTGTGTGATTTTAACAAAACTTCATCAAACAATATTCAAGTAGTACATTAATTAAAACTGTATGAATAACATTTTGTACTTCTCGAATGGTGTTATCAGATTTAAAAGCTAATATAGCTACCTATATAGAATACTAGGTAAAGTGTTGAATATATATAAGTTTATTTAGCGTGGCAAATCTTATCTTATTAAACACTTACCTGGTATTCTATGTATCCCATAATTTTCTGTCTTTATTGTGAATATAAACTAAAGGAAATAACACGAAAAACATCAAATGACGTCACGAAAATAAACAAAATGAAGCCATAATAATGCGCGTGTTTACTGTATTTAACAAGGTGGAATACAGCTAGGTTTATCCAACGGGGTGTTATTTTGTCAATGCAGGCGTGATGATAGAATAAAATTTAATCCCGTATTTAAATAACAGTGTTCGTCTGTCAGATTAGCACATAAGTGAATCGTATTTTCTATGGCATCCAAATAAAAATGTCATCAATTCATTTAACGACCAGTACGTAATAATTATTTCATGTTAATAGTTATTTTATAACGCTGATAATCATTATCTTAGTTTATTTCAAACTAAATGAAAATTTCAGATTGTATTTAATATGCGCAATTTAGATCTATGAATGTTATTGTTGATTCAGTTATATACAGTTTATTGCATTGATAGTCAAGCTGAATAAATCCCATAGAAGCAAATTAAATAATCATAAGCACAAATATTGACATGATATACTGTAAATCTTTAAACTCACATAGCATTACATAATTTGTAATATTGTTTAACTAACTTCGCACACTTAGAACACACTGTCAAATTATAAAATATGTAATAATTCCATTGTACGACTGTATGTTAAATACAAGGGATAGCAACCAATATTAAAACCAATATTAAAACGCTATTCGAATATTCGACATCATCAACAACAACAACACCATCGCCAACAACACCATCGCCATTGTCAACGTCATCATCGTTATCATCATCGTTATTATTGTTATCATCGTTATCATCATCATCATCATCATAACCACAACCATCATCGTCATAATCATAATAAAAACACACCGAAGATATTTTTACTAGATGTTATAATAGTCGCGTTTAATATAATACACACTTTTATAGGGATGCATTCGTAAACTATAGTAACGTTTCAAAATCTTTTTTAGGATATATTAACGTATCGTCCCGAAAATATATCAAGCAAATGCCAACTAAAAACTGTTATCTTATCTTATTCTAAATTTGGTATGTTTTCATGTAATTTTATTATTAGAATAGTTGTTTGCTGTTCGAATTTCTGTCAAGTATTCGATTAATAGATTATTCGAGTATTCGTTGACATCCCTAGAAACGTAAAACGCGTGACTCTTGAAAACATGATATCACCAGCGGTACCAAACTCCTCACAGCGGTTACTTTCCCTTAGCGTTCTTTGGTAACCACTGCCACCACGAGTGAAAAACTTCCAGATTTAGAAGGAGTTTAAATATTTAATTTTTACAAAGTTTGAATTGTTCATTAATATTTTATTAAACTCCCACCGAACTGTTGCATTATTTGTCCTGGTATATATATATTTCGAGTTAAAATGAAAAACAAGAAGAGATTAATAAACAAGTAAACCTACGGATTTCTTGTTGTCCACGTTTTTTTTTGTTCTGCTTGTCCAAGATTTTTATTCTCGCCATGTGATTTGACAACGTGGAACTTCAGGCCGGCATGGATCGAGCTAATGATAAATCTGCGCGAAGGTTGCATCGGTGCGCCTGCTTGATTTCCAAATGCTTTTTTGAAACCAATTGGTTTCCCAATTGCATTATCATTGTGTAATATACCGTAACTGTCTTCTGCTAAGATGTAACTTCATCAATTTTGTCCTAAATGCCTGCAACTTATTCATAAACTCTTGTTACAAAGAACTTAACGCATATATTATGTGTAAGGATTAATTTAGAATTTCAGTAATTTTTGAAAGCATAATCGTAATTAATTTGTTAAGTAAAAGTTTCCGGTCAACAGGGTTCAGCAAACAGCTTGTAAATAGTGTCGTTGCTGTTGATATAAGGCACTTGCTTCATAACGGCAAAATATCAAATGGATGTTATTCCATGTGGGTATTTCTTTAAAAAACCACTCCTCTAGCACGGTTAAATTCGACCACATTTATTATTTTAAATTTATTTCAAATAAACAAAAGCTCGTTAAATCTATAATCTCATATATTAAATTAAATAATTTTTTTATTTTTGATATACTTCAAAATTAAAAATACTTTTATCGAAATACGGTTCATCAAAAAACATTACATCCTCGTAACTTGAGAAGTATTTTATTTCCTGTTATATAATAACACGTTTTTAGCCTGTCAACTTTCATTAATATGATGCACTTCCCTGATGTTGCTTGTTTCAAGTTCATGGAAGTAGATGTGCGTTTTCCATCCAAACTGTTTAATTCTTTGCATTTCCCATTTGATTAAACATTGCAGTTAATGTTGTTGGATCTAAGTGTTACATGCGAACTTAACATTTTTACATATACGAAATACACGCAACATATATTCGGGTAGTAAGCATTAAGATGCTTTCCTGTTATTGTTTACCTTTTGTGTATTAATACGTACATGTATGTTGAAATTACAATTGGTATTAGTAACACAATGCCTATTAAAAGAATAAATAAGCCTGCTATCCAATGGTCACCAGATACAATTCTCATTCATTTAGAGTTGTACATACAGGCAAGTCATCATCCATTCTGCGACTCTTTGCGCACATGAAAGAGTTACTTTGAGATTGTTTATGACTGCAAAGGTGTTCGTAACTTAAATTCGATTTCTCTAGACAAAGGCAAGCGTATCCAAATTTACGTTGTAATAGATAGGATGATTTTAGAACTTGCAAGGAGGGGGCATTACGAGATGCCTGGTGATGTAATGGAGGAATATTTGTACAGAATATCAGGTATAGTCAATATCACATTTGGTGACCAAAGAGCAGTGCTCGATGAATTTTCTGCCCAACTAGACACAGTTTTGCATGACGTTTCTGAGGATGACCCACACATTGAACCAGTTATAAGTCTATGGGAACCGTGTTGTTTACGAAATAGGAGTATCACAGAGAGTCGTTAGCTTGGCACGCGAGGGGACAAGAGGTACGAAATCGAATGTCATTTTTAACTAAGTAGGCTTTACGTTATTTTTAAAGGTGAACATTGACAACCGAGAGAGTTATGTGTGAATAATAAAAAGTCAAGTTACAATTTTGATGATATTTTACCTCGTGTTTTTTTTTTCAATAATTATCTTTTGTTACATCACCACATAGTACCAATAGTCCTGCTCTCTTGTAGCACTTTACGGAATGAAACTGGATGTGTCTTGTATTAGCATTATTTGGGTTGTTCGCTAAAATGTATGACGTTATTGTTTAAATACATATTTAATAATAGTAAACATGAGGAATAACTAGCCATTCATGCGATGAGGGGTTTGTTTAATAAGTGTCACTGTCCCTGTCGAAATTAAACTTTGGCAAAACATCACCTTCAACAAGAAACACTATTTGAAATTGAAGACAATGGTTCAATACGGCCTTTAAATTGGTATTTGGTAAAAATTATTCATGTATATAAGGAAATTTATATACTTACTCTTCGTGGTTAAAAGGTTAAGTTCGAATGTTTATGTAATTTGTAATTTTACTGTGTGTTAAACGTCATAAAGTATTGCACAATACCAGTATGTACATTAGACATGCGTATTACATGTACCTGGCTTAGAACTGAATATGCTGGGCAATATCCCTTTAAGATGGCTCGTTTGTGTGTATTCATGATGTCCACAAAAGTTTAAATACAAAGCGTATTTGAAAATAGTGTGTGGTTTTAAGCATGCTATAGAATAAGTTTAAGCATATATATATCAGAAAGGTTTGTTTTCAATGGTGTGTTGTTCTTTGTTTCAATGGATTATTACGGAAATTGTACGGTTTACATTATACTTTTTGCGTCAGGTGACGATAATGAATAATAGTCGCGATGGGTAATACATAATAATTACAATTTTAAAAACATTTTAATAACTACGTTTCATATAGGTTATACCGTGTGCCTCTCCGAGACAAGACATTTTCACATTGGTTCTCCAATAGCGCCAGTAGATAACAATTCGCCGCAAGCACCCGCAACGGCTATATCTCTGAGGAACAATCATGAAGATGTCACTTCTCAAATCGCGACCGGTAACATCATATTTTGTTATTTAATGCAGTTACTCGGCATAAACTACGTCTGAGGTTAATAACACCCTTTAAACATGTTCAAACTGTCCAATTCGTGACCGTTGCATCGATAGTTCCAAAACGTTTACATATCAGATGTTGTGCTGCTGATGCTACACGAGTGTAGTAATATTACGAAATTATTGTTAACTGTAAACCATGAAATTGTAAACAAGGAGTTAATATGTATCCATACGACACTACGTATAACCTATGTTAAAATTCATGTAAGATTAAAATACTGTTAGATTTGAAGTACATTGTTTTGTTAAACGATATATCGTTATCTTTAATATACATTTTGTATAAGTTCTAAAACGTATGGATTTCTCAAACTTCCGATTTCTGATTGTGTTGTTATTTTACTTTAACAAGATTCTGAAGCTGATGAAACAACTTTAGGACAAGGTCAAGGAATTCTAACTGAAAGGGGCGTACTCTAGGTAAGAATGGTAACCTTGTACATTGTGTACAGCTGTCACCGGACCTGTGGTAGCACGTGTATGCATATATGTACACCTCGCGTTATTATTTTGTATCTACACTTACATCACCGGACCTGTAGTAGCACGTGTATGCATACATGTATACCTCGCGTTATTATTTTGTATCTACACTTACATCACCGGACCTGTAGTAGCACGTGTATGCATACATGTACACCTCGCGTTATTATTTTTTATCTACACTTACATCACCGGACCTGTAGTAGCACGTGTATGCATACATGTACACCTCGCGTTATTATTTTGTATCTACACTTACATCACCGGACCTGTAGTAGCACGTGTATGCATACATGTACACCTCGCGTTATTATTTTGTATCTACACTTACATCACCGGACCTGTAGTAGCACGTGTATGCATACATGTACACCTCGCGTTATTATTTTGTATCTACACTTACATTGTCGAATGCTTTATTAATATAAAACATAATTCAATACAGGTGTGAGCGTCTTTCAACACAAAACGCGGTACACGGAGTGACGACGCGAACAGAACACATTAATGCAGAAAACCAAGGTAAAAAAAGTGAGCAACAAGCTTAGTAACAAAGCATTGTGTGTGCTTAATGTTGTTTAAAACGTACCTTCATATCAAATATAACTTACATCATTGGTGTTAACACAAATTGAATAAGTGCCAAAATCTGTAACTTTTAGAGAGTTCTGGGAAGACACACCTGATTCAAATAATATCCTAAAATATGGTACACATTAGGATCCAAGGACGACCAATAGAATGTTATGTTCTGGCGACCTTTTAGTCAGCCAATCAGAGCCTTAATTTGCCTAATTTGCCTTAAATAGTTCATCGTGTATCTGGGATCCCAACGTACATGTACATTCATTGCACATTCATATTGTTTACCCACGTAAACACAACTTTAGCGTTGATTTGTGGAACGAGACCTAAAAACAATACTTCGTGGTAGAAATAACTGCTATATTTAACTTTTCTGTTATACTATTTTATATAGTAGTAAATAACACAAAGAACCTGCAATGTATGACGTCATCAGATAATGTTGTTTTTATTTTGAACTGAAGTCGGATTGGGGAAGACATTGGTGCAACGTCAGTTAGTTAGGAATAGTTAATAGTTAATAGGCATATATACATTATGTGTATCTATATAGTTGTATATCTTAACACGGTTAGTTTAGAATTGTTTGCTAATAAACAGTACAACGAAATTTATAAACGATCAACGTGCGCCATAGAAATAAACAATAATACGAACAATTATATATGTTTTAACACATTCAACAAAAATGCATGCTCGTCTTTACAACATCGTGCTAAACTCGATTCTGATTATGTTATGGAAAGATAGATAGGTTTAGTGGTTTTGAATATATGTGTACGTTTAGCTAGCTTATTTGAATATTACAGCAGAGCTTGATGAGGCTTTTACTGCTAATGCAAGAGAATAAACTGAACATGACTAGGTACGTTGGCACCGTAAGAAATGTTTTAATTTTAAATATAATTTGCGTGCAATCGCCGTATTATTCCTACACTGTCAGTGTGTGAAAATAAATGGAAAATTTAGTTTTTGAAAAAATATATTGAGCTATTTTCAACATTAAACGTTCAACATATTTTACAAATACTGATTATAAGTCCTCATATAGTTCTTGTAAAGCAGATAAATTATATAGAAGACAAATGTTTTGTATTAGCAAAAATATAAAATTACGCCGTTTTATAAATATATTTCGATAATGCGTTGTATTTGAGATTTCTGCAAAAATTCACGTTTAGAAAAAAAAACACGCATGCTTTGCTATTTGAAATTTACAAATGCAAATGGTTTTGTTTCAGGCAAACAGTTAGAGACAGCACCGAAGAATATTATATGTTGTTCTGAATTTTATGATTCATCATAATATTTATATTTTATAAAGAAACATGTACATTTAAAAGCTTTGTTATTTCATAACGATACATTTACTACAGATTAGGCGATTTTTGACATTTGACCTAGATACAAGTTCTAAAATATAGTTGTATTGATAAACATCTTTGCTTGCTAAATTGCTAAATGGAAATTACGAATACGAAAAATCAAATTTAGAAACTTTGGATCAACATGTGATGCTATTTTTATGATAACTCTATGTATGTGTATGTGTTTGTTCTGACACAGTCCACGAATAGTATAGGCATAAAATATACATCTTTGACACATTTAAAGAAACGGCTTCTTCATATCTAATTCGTTCAGTTAAATGGAAAAAGCACAATGCGTTTAACACTTACTATGTGTCATCAATAATAAGCAGTTAAGCAGTTCCCTACAGTATTATAAAATTTAATTCAGCAACAAAACGATACTAAGCCAGAACCCCGGACAAAGCAAACTGCGTAACTTAATAATTATGCGCACTATTATCACTGTCAAACTAAATTTTACTCAAATATAAACTTGGCATATTAGATGTATCAAAAGCAAAACTTACATGGTGAAATTAACATTCAAGAAGACCCTAGCTCCCTTTACACAAATACATAGAGATATAAATATTCTACATTGGTTAAGGTTTATAAAATCAAAAATCTTTATTAAATACATGAACAAATTGTTTTCTGTATCAATTACACACAACACTATGGAAAGATTCATCGGTGTCTCCCATCTTTTCTGTTCAGACATACGTCTCCCTCCATATGAGGCACTCGCCCATTTATTTTTGAAACATGTGTTAGGTAAACTATAATATAACACATAATATTCATGTTGACGAAACCAAGAAAAATATCATATCTATAAATGCTTTCCGTAAGTTTAGGCAGTATGACCTTTATACACGCAATTACTAACCGTACACTTTTAGCTACTGAAATTCAACAATGATACTCAGATTACCGTTGATTCAATCAACTTCAGTTATTTACTACTGATAGTTAAATAAAAACAATCGTTTGAGAAGTTGTGTTGTTATGGAGATCCATTTGTGTTATTCAAAAATGATGGTCTAGGTTGGGAATAAAAATAGGTATACCTGTTTCGTCGTCGCGTTTCCCATCAATTGACTCACTCAGAGAATCTGACGCTACGTGTGTCACACGTGGTTTGGTGGATAAATCTATTGCTGGCCCCTCATAAACAAAAACCAACAACAGGATATATGTATCTACTTTACTGTTGATACGATCAAGTGATGCTTTAACATATGCCAACATATATACATGGCATACTTAATCCGATAGTAAACGCTTAGGTGTATAATCAAAACCTAGAGAAGTGAAATATGGAAGGTACGCCTGCATCGCGTTCTTTATTTAGGCACTACGTATTCCGTACGAATATTTTGTATCAGAAAGAAAAACATAATTCTTATATAAATAATATAGTTATATGTAAACAGCCTCTCCAAAATGGACAAGGTCCTCTGTATATTTAATTATACAAAACATCAACACTACAGGAAACATTACATACTCGCTCACCTATAAAATTTAAGGCATTTCAACACAAAACACGTGCTCCCATAAGTCACAAAAATAGTTGCGATAGCAATATATTAACATCCAAACCATAATATCACTAGTGTACATTTGATCAGCCGTAAAAGAAAAATGGAACTTGTTTCAAAAATAATTGTTATGAACGCTTCAAATGTTCTAACCTTACATAGTATTAGTTGTTCATCTACAATGTACACAGTTACAAAGTTACTGACATAAACCGTAAGAAGAATGCGCCGCCAGGCCTATACTTGTTGTTATGGAAATAAAATGGAGACATTGAATTACTGTGTACATGTAACAAAACAACAACGCGTATTTCTTTAAACGTTAATAACTAACATTATATTGAAGCATGCATTAAATGAACTTGCACATAACAAATCGGTTGTGTGCGATTTATATAGATGTGTTATCTAACCAAACGTATCATTGTTATTTTGCCAAAAGGAATTGCTCAACATACCAAGGTGAGATTATATTTACAGGACAAGGACAAGCGTGTGTCACAACGTTCGTTATTGAACAAAAACAAGGAAGATCAAATTACCTTTGTCGACTGACAAAAGGAACATGTAAACTTTGTATCGGTAATCAATATTAATACGAGTAGACACTTTGTCCTGAGACAGATTAATTTATGAATACAATATTTTAGTACTATGAATACATAACTACAATACGGAGTACAATGTCATCAACTGCTTAAGAGAATTCTGAAAATAAACAACATATTAATTAATTCGTTAAGTTACAAACATGCAAATTAGCTTCCATTCAAATGTGTAAAACGGAATTGATGAATAAAATCTATCAATAAAACACAGTCACCATGTAATCCATGTTCAGTTGACAGACTCAATACATTGCCTCTGTCCTCAGAGACCTTAAACCACATTCGTATCATAGCTACAACGTTTGCCCTTTCCACGGGGGGCATTTCTTCTCTTCCTACCAACATTTCCCTCTCATGCCTAAAGCCATCAACAAAGTCAGTACAAGAACCCGCAAAGTCCAATACGGTTCTTTCGATTCTTAACATAAATTTCGTGAAAACATCACCCGACATTTCAGCGTTATATTTTAACACTGCCAACTCCGAGATGATGCATTCAAGCTGCCTAAGAAGGTCGATGACACCGTTTTCTGGAATTAAGTTTACTTTAGTCATACTTCGAAGTCCCTTGCATTCACCCATCTTAGTTAATGATTTTAATGCATTTGGTTGCGTAAAAGCTAGAAAGAACTTCCGAAGTTGCATAAGTAGGAGGCCACTAGAAGGTAGTTCGGCAGCATCATGTTTATGAATTAGCACATAAATGTACGAACCACTGTTGGTAATTTGTTCATATTTAACCAGTAAGCTCAATGCACGTCAAACTATACCATCGGTTTATCTGTTCCAGAAGCAGGTATCCTGTACGAGTTTTGCGATTTTGAATCTGTAGAGATCGTGATCGTTGTTGAGGAATAAGTACGACCTACTTTCTTCCATGTTATCACGATAGTTAGTTTTACATTCAATTATTGTTCTACAAATTATAAATTAATTGATATACATCACGAAGTTTAACGTTAAAACATATAATCACAAACTTCGGTATTTATATCGGCGAATGGAATAATACTATTTAAAACCTTCGATTTAAACATTTAGACAATTGAACCAGGCGTAAAGTGGCTTGAATCCTGTATAAACATGCGCATGCGCACAGATAGAAAATGTATAATTCGACACAATAATATAAAAACTATATTTAGTTATTAGTTTGGGAATATGTTAATGGTTGCCGCACATTAGCTTTGATTTTATTTTGCTTACGATTGCATCATGCAATTATATTTCATTCATGTATAACAAGTAGTTTATTGAATTTAAATTAATATTATTAACTTTATGAAACCGAGCACACACGGCAAGGTAATATGAATCAAAGGCTTGATGTTTACTTATAAATACTCGAAAAATCGTAGTTTAGGCTGTCTTCCAATGTTCATCTCAGATTACACATGCACTATATTGAACGGCAAATAAGCGCGTGTACCTTTAAATAAACTGCTTGTTACAGTTATTTGAAAACTAATATGTTTACACCGTATGTTCGTTTATCAAACAGTCAATTCATTAAATTTGTAAACTACACTTCTTCACCGAGTGCGCCATTTATGTTTTTTTCCTTTGCTTCTCACTGGTTGCACTTACAATTCAGTTGGTGTGTGGCAAAAAAATTTTTCAAATCTTGCCAAATTTCAAATTATTGACTGGTCTGACAGAGTTGCAACATAGTTTATAATCCTCATGTATGGACTATATTGTGTGTCACTAGAAAGATATGTAAACCCCAACTCGTCAAACTTAAGTGAGGAAGCGGGTGTATTATTCTTCTCTTTCCTCCATTTGCTTTTTCAATTTGTTATACGTCAGGAAGGAAAACAAAACCCGGCAATCCGTATGGACTTTTCAAATCCAAATCGTTGCGGGCCACAAAGTATAATAAAAAGTGTACGTAAACCGTCTTCAGATGACCTATTGACGAGATTTGCATGTTTGTTAATGTGTAAAAATATTCACAAAGATAGAACTATTGTTTGCCGAAGATGTCTTGTAAACACATTCGTATATTATTGCCAACGGTGTTTGTCGGAGTTTGACCTAACTAGTCGTGTTTATAAATCTTATAGCGCACCGTCGATTCTAACTGTTTTGCAATGAATGTACCGCGGAAAATAATTCAGATGCAGTTTTAGTTCTTAATATTCTATTAAAACGTGCATGGCATATTTTACATATGATTTTTCCGAAGTTTATGCGTAATCATAAAACATTGGAATACGTGTAAAAGAGGCATTCAGGCAAGAATGTACAGGTCTCGAAAGGTTTCTGATACTTGGTATTTATAAAGGATATTGAAATTGTCATTTGTCATTTGTGTTTTTTTTTTATTTCTATCTGTTCTACATATCTTACTGACAATAAAACACCTGATCAGTATTAACTTTGAGGCGTGTCGTGGAAAAACCGGGCTTAATGCATGTGCGTAAAGTGTCATCCCGGATCAGCCTGTGCAGTCCGCACAGGCTGATCCGGGACGACACTTTCCGCTTTTATGGTGTTTTCTGTTTCAATAAAGTCTCTTCTAAACATAAATCTACTGTAGGCGGAAAGTGCCGTCCTGGATTAGCCTGTGTGGACTGCATTAATCCCGCATTTCTCACGACACGCCTCGTTTATTTTTTTTGGCTTATAGTAAATGTCTTCCTGATCCTTTATATGCCTATACGTGAAAATAATGTTTTATCTGCACATGAGGTTTACTGTACAAACTATATGTTCATATGATTGTTTGTGAAAGATACAATTAAAACCAAATCATAAAAACAGTTTGTCACTGGGCTATCCGGTTTACCGGTTATCATTTTGGTAAAGTAGTTTTTGCGTTAATTAGATGAAGATAGGTTTGATCTTTTCTCAGACAGTTTTCTCTTAGCATGTTTCTGTTATTTATGTTTGTGTGATGGACGTTTTGTAGCGAAGGGAGAAGCTGCGACACTACTACTATAAAATATTTAATCAAACGTACACCATCACTGAAAATTTAATGTAAAAAACGTTTGATCTTTTCCAATATAGCCGTAAGCGCGTATCTTAATAAAGTTCAATTGTTCTAACACCAGTCATTAACCATAATGAAATATTGTAACACAGTGTTAATGTGTACTTTTATGAATGTATTATGTTATTACAAACATCATATGCCGTTCATATTAAAAGTATGGATTCCCTTAAGTCAAACTTAATATTAATAATAATTGAAGTGTACGAGTAAACGTGCATGTCACCCATTTCTGTAATACAAATGCATGTAGACAGGTCAAATGTTTGAGGAAAATATTTATTTGATTCATTTGTTTATTGACGATATGAAATATATAATGAAACGTTAAAACATTAAACATTATATATACATACTTGAGGATAAAACTGATTAATGAATCAAATGCAGTAACTGAAGCCTAAGTTATGATCTTATATTATTGAACTTCAAACTTTGTTAATAGTCAAGTCAAAGAATTATCAAGAAAACATTTAGTATCGTTTATGTTCCGCATAAGGATCATATCAATATAGCAATTCCTACGACTAAATGATGGTACTGTAGTGTACTCTAGACGTGTTCTCGATTCATGATTTTATGTAGTTATTCACTTTCAGTATCTAAATTAAGCAACACAATTGCTTATGAATATCATTTGATTAGAAGTAGCCAAAATACTTCGAGTTCTACAATGTTGCGCTTAATAAATCTTCCCTTATGCATATACTGAATAACACAAAATAGTGTTGCTACCTAGGGTATATATTGAATTCAGCAAATAAACTCTTCCAGTTGTAGGTTGTGCGTCATAGGTACATGTTTCATATTTTCGTTTGCGGGACCATGCATATCACTGCGATTCTTTTAAATGTCGTCCTCGCCTTTGGCGTAATAGAAAGCCTACCTAAAGGACTGGTTAAATTTAGGAAAGCTGGAATGTTTTCAGAAAACACCTGCGCAGAAGAAAAACGCTTTTTCAGATAGTATATCACCTAGTGAATTTGTGTGTATCGCATTTTATGGCAGACTAATTGCTTGCATTACATTGCGAATATTTCTCTGGCAGTGCGATATGTATGTCATGCAGCAAACTTACCAGTCTTCGTCGTTTGTGTCGCATAGTACGTCAACGAATATTGTGCTCGACAACATGGATAAGCTTATCTTTTATTTTTTGACAGATCATGTAGAAGTCGAAGAATAGATTGACACAATAAAAGCACATACCGGTATCCATTTAGTCATGAACATGTTTGGTCTCGTTCTATTAATCGGTATTGGAAATTTTATTTGCATGAAGATGGCTGGCATTATGTGGCAACAAAAATACTTCTTTGAAAATTCCGGAAGGTAAATAAAGTGGATGGACGAAAAGGGATAACTAAATGTCAATTAACAAACGTTTGCGTTGATTCAATACACATAGCATTATATGTCAAACTGAAAATACAGAACTGTTTGAATTCAGGTACTCTTTTACATTTGAATTTTTTAATTTGGAAATTCAGCGTTGCAAGCCTCTACTTTATCACCTTCATATACTTACAATCTAAATGTCGATAATACATATGTATGATTAACCTTACTAACATACGTTGAATTCAATATAGAAATAGAAGTATATTAGGGAAAGATCTACAGCGATATAGCTGCCTATCTGGTCAACTCAGAAATGTTTAATATCTTTAAACATTGGATATATTTTGGGCAATACAATGACAAATGAATAGATTAGGCTTAAAAGACCATTAAACTCATAAACACCCTGACATTTTAGATAATGTCAACACACTGGTCCGGCTTTTCACCCTGCTCCTTTCTAGCAGCAACTTGTACCTTTTGTGATCCTAGATCTTTCCCTATATAATATAGCAAAAGTATGGACTCATGTATTACAGTAATTAAGCATGAACAGCTTTTTACTTTGTAGATAATTATAAATATTGCAAATCATTTATCGTTTTAGTGCACTCCAGCCAATTAAACGCACATCTTTTTGTTCCGACCAACTTAGAAGAGGAAGGGCATATTTATCTTAGTCCATGCGTCGGAAATAGGTATGTTTTAAATATATTTTGTTTGGATTGATTCGATACTACTTGACTGTTGCTGCAGGTGTCGTGGCTAATTCTATTTCATATATGTATATAGTGTTACCTTTGGAAAAACAACGTTATCATTCACAATATTGTTAAATGTTCAAAAGCTCATGTGTAAAAACGAAACGATATTTTTGTATATAATTAAAAGTTCCAATTAGTGTGTTTAGGTTGTAGCCTGCTTTGATATATGTCGTAATTATTTGACTTTTTTATTCTTTCTTGGTATGTGTTCTTTCGGACAGTTTTTAGACTGTCGTTTTTACATCAGTCTTATGTTGTGGAAACTGAAGGTAGGCTTTACGGACCTATTTTTAAAACACGATAAGTGAAGGTATTACTGCACGCATCAGCGTAGCATCAGATTAACAAATGTGAGCGGCACAATTTGTACATAAACACAAGGCAACCAACAGGAATTGTATCCAGTCAACCAGCGGGAAATTTACCCAGTCAAAATATAACACATAATATAACACAATGTTTCGCATTTAAAAAGAATCAAATACAAATGTAACAATCAATCGGTAAGCACATTTAAACACTGGCCATTATTTATGACTTCCTAAATGCAATGCAATCAAAGTTGGCATTGGATTACCTTGCATTTAATAGACGAGTCACGTCTATGTCAATCCCGACACCAATCTTTTAAAGGGTTTCTATGCAGTATTACAAGGAAAATAACGGTAACGAATGGAATATCTATGCAAACATTATTATTTTATAGTTCAAATATAATTTGAAAATGAAAAACTCTCAATGATCTTTGAGAAAAACGCTCGTCATAATTGTAGTGATCTTTTTTTGTCACATCCATGTTATTATCATATAACGAAATGTCAACATCAGAGTCAAAAGACGTCTTAACTAGAGAGTATTAAATGGATGCAGCACAATAATAGTACAGATTAAAGGGAAACAATTTCCACAGAGGTAATAGTTGGTAGGAAGAATTCAGCCCCATACCAACGATGCAATACACCTAACTATGGTAGTTAGAGTTATCCATCAGCTAAATACAGTTTCTGATTGATGGTAAATAATGTGATCTACCGTAATTACTCTAAATACTGGGACACTTAAAAATAATTATTTTTTGCTGTCCTAATTGTTAGAAGCAGAATAAGTAATTACTCCTAAATGTGTCCCAGTATTTAGAATAATAAATTTAGGTACAAAACCATTATTCGTAAGATTCAATTGCGTAATGGGTGTGTACATAAATCCCTATAAAACAAGCATATCACAGTGGATGTACTAGTGGATCTTTGGCGTAGGTAGTAATTTATGACGCGCCAACAAGGGGCCACATTGATGGGGTCAGCTGTTATGAGATACAAATATATTATGAATTCCACATGCGCATTCACAACTTTGACAGATTGCTAATACATTGCAATGTATCGGTCCTGGTAAACAACAGTTCGCTGGCGACATTTAATTGCCGACATGACGGAAATAGACATTACATTGCCTATTGGGAAAACAGTGCCCGAACAGATAGAAACAGGAAAAAATCAAATTTTCAAAGTATCCCAAAAATTAAGAGTCACGACAAATAATTATTTTATCAAATTTAAAGGGTGTCCCAACATATAGAGTGATTACGGTATCAGACTGTAATAATAAAAGCACTGTACTTATTATACTTTCGAAGGCTATTGCGCTGTTCTTTGTGAATTTCAGGAATTACATTGTAAGGACATGGATTTTTTATTCAGAAGGGACGTATTGTTTTCATCAGACGGTAATGTTTCAAATGATTATATGGACAGTGATTGCTTTGCTATAAAAGCTCTACATGTGATTTATGGAGTAAAATAGAATCTCTTATCCTTGACATTGCTTGTAAAGAACCGCTAACACCATACTTACGCGTATGTTTATTAATTACCAGCCTTAGTATTTGCTAAAGGCATCCATGCTAGCAGTCAATATCTTTTAAATAATGAAGATGGGTAAAATGTTAAAAAGCACTATGATTCGTAGCAGTTTAATTTGGAAATAAGTTTTGATTGGTCGGGCACATGCACATCATTGGAACATGTGAGTAGTTGATATCCTATTCGGAAATGCTAACTAAAGAATTCTAAAAACAAATTGTAAATTAAGACCTTTTTCTTAATGATTAAGTGTTTCACTTAATGTATGCAATCTAGCCATTTCATTGGATCAAAATGTAGGTTATATTGTATCACGAATACCACTGTATAATGTGTAAACACATTGTATTGAATAAATATGTTAACCAGTTATGTTAGCTTGATGAAAACCTTCGATTGTAAAAGTATGTTTTACTATATTCAGAACTAAATTTCGACCATTTACAGGTCGCTTATTCGCAGAAACAGCATAAAACTTACAGCGAACTTTCTTAGTATGGAGGTCAGTGTCTGTGACGTGTCATGCATTATAACATGTTACAGTGAGCCCGATTTGCCCGTGTGTTACCCGACATTTTCAGTGACAGCGTGGCTGCCTTCACATAGCATTCTGAGATGCCGATTTGCTAAACAAAAACACATTATTCTGCATGCACCCATTGCCGACACAATATAACATCGCGGTGCAATTTCGCGCTGTTTTCGTCCACAACGATGTCTCCATACATGAAATTGATCTCCAGTCAAAAGCCCCACGGCCTGCAAAACCTCCACTTCCGTTTTTGATAATTGTAAATGGACTTAGTATGAACTGGATAGCGATTGCCTAGTGGAACGTAAATGGATTGCCCATATAAATTGTGTTGTGTTGTTCTGTATACTATCATCTTTTGAAAGCCAGAAGGTGTCATCAGCATGTATGCACAGACGGCTCATGACCCATTCTGGCTTTCAAGTGCAGTGAATCGTGTTTGGAACAAATTTATTTTAATTTAATTTAAAGCTGATTTATGAAGATAACAGTGTTCATGTCATTCCGTCCTTTGACTGTTATAAGTAAAATAATTTCGGGCATAGTCTACTGGATCACATTGTTTACCCAGCATATAAAATCGTATTCGCATGATGGATCATTATAGCTGCGGCTCTAAATACGTATGTGTATTCAATAGATAGTATGGGCATGGTAATGGATTCTTCCTGCAAAATATAACTTCTTTTGCAATTGTTTCCCTTTATATGTAGGTACTTTGATTTGCATCCATTTAATGCTCTTGTTCTCCTGTCCAGTCTTCATTTAATTTCGAAGTTGCCATTCCGTTGTAAGAAAATACTACGAGTATAACAGCGAGTATGTACATCAGCATTTTGCTCAAGTATCTTTAGAATGGCGATAAGGGTTTTCCTAAAAGACGATTGTGATTAGTTCTACTCAAATTCAGTAACAGTATCAACTTTATATAGATATGCCATTCGTTTCTGCTTTTTTCTCTTGTAATGTACAATCATCTGCTTCCACGTAACCACAGCACAATCAATTAATTTAATGTAAAGAGGTGGACAAGCCGAAGAAAACAACGTAAAAATAACATCCTTGCAAATCTTGATTTCAATGGTGGGGGCAGTGGCTACTGTAAACCGCCATACATCGCTAATAAGACGATCACGAATTTATTCCATGATTGCATTTACATGTTTTGTACAATTGTAATTGCTTAAATCCAGTGCACAACAATGAAAAATAAAATAACAGTTTAATAGCACAAATTCATCAGCTTGGAATGTAACAGTCATTATAATAAGTTTAAGAAATGCTTCGCTTTCGTTGAGCGCCCGATCTCAAGAAACACTCTGTCGTTTATCTGTGAAGTACAAAATTAATAATGTTTTCGCAGATATTAGCAATTCATTACTTCTTAGGACAACATGTATATAAAATAGAAACAAATATTAATGTTAACAAGTCAAACCTACACATGCTGATGCCAAAATGCAGCTTAATGAGTATTCTGTTCAGAAACGTTATTACTAACAGTCTTTTTTTCTTTTTCTCAAAACAGGTCACTGGTTAAATACATATTGTTTAAGTTTGCAACACAAAGGGCTAAATGTGCAATGGAGAAATTAGTTTAGAACACGAAAACTTATAGCTGAAAGTTATTATAATTTCACTCAAAATGATCAACAAATTGATCGAACCTTTGCAAACTGGGCAACACGAGTCTATGGGCGTATACTGTTCCTGACAATCGAGAATGGGACAACTCTTCTTTCTGCATTTAGACTTGCCGTTCTGAAATAAGAATACAAACCGTTTAGTTTAGTTTAGTTTAAACATAGTTTATTGTGTATACATATACATTTTTGCTACAATGACATAATGTAGGAATACATGCATACACACGGATTGGGCCAAGAGTTATACCAACATCATCGAAGGGTCGTAGCCTTTATGGCAGTGTATTGTAAAAGTTAACAAGATGTCAATATTAACATACGTATCAAGAAAAAATTACTTGCAATGTTTATTATGTTAAAATCATATTTAAAAAAAAGAAACAAAGCATTAAAACAACAAAAGAAAACGTTTTTGTTAACATTTGTAACCGTTTTTTCATGATATTGAGGGCAGTTAAAGTTTCATGTGTTGAAATCTAGCATTCGTTATATTAACCTTTTTCATCGATGTTATCATACATATAACAACATGTTATTACTGAAACCAAAACTTTCTGATAATTACATAATTACTTAAATAAATAACGTTCCACGTTAATCTACGTACAACTTACAACCACATGTATGCATTATTGCAAATGCATTGTAATGTCTATTACTGTACTGACTGTTATTGTTCTCGCTAAAACATTAAGTGTGACTAATTTGTACAGCACGGACCTTGACGTGATTCTTAATTGTATTGTAAATATACTGGTATTGTATATTTCAAGTATGTATAAATACATTAACATTTCTGCACCGATATAATTTAGAAATAAACTATATAAAATTATATCGAGCGTTGCATCATACCTTGCATGAACACATGTAGCAACTCATTTCTCCGAACGGATGCAACAATGGATGCCATCTCTCTCCATGCTGATATGTCTTGGGTCCAAACACACATTCTGTGTAAGTTAATACAAAAATATCAGTTCATTTCGTTAACAGGATTATACGGTATGTATAAAAATTGTATAAGTACATAGTAAAGGCCACAAATGCAATCATCAATACATCTCAGACAAAGAGGTATTAGTCATAACTTATCCGAAAACATGATCGATGAGTTAAAGTCTAAACTAGGTTCTGGAATCGCAGCTTGAACTGTTAAAGTCTAAACTAGGTTCTGAAACTTGTGCTTGAACTGTTAATGTCTAAACTAGGTTCTGGAACTGGAGCTTGAACTGTTAAAGTCTAAACGAGGTTCTGAAACTGGAGCTTGAACTGCATACCTTTTGTTTTCTGTGATTTTGAATCAATACTTATTGTATTCTCCAGGATATCAGCATCATCTGCAAAATAGAAGAAATCTAAGCAATCTCTACTTTCAAAAAACATTCCACAATTGCACCGCATATCATTAGCAATTTCAATTACTTACATAAAATAGTTTATCATTTACACAAACAAACTTGGGCCAGACTTGAAACATTAAATCAAGTCTTACATGCATAACCTTACATATAGCTCGGGCACATTAACCAGAAGCTTATGAACTCTATTTGCATAATTACGCGCTCCAATAATGTTTCTATATTTTTACTCGTTTTTTGCACAATCACGTGTTTCACGTGCTTATTGATGCTGAAACTGTATTTTCAGTGGAAAACTTATATACCGATTAAATTTTATTAAAACTAATATATTCATTGTAACAAATTAATAATACATGTATGCATAAAGGTCAGTGTCGGACTGATGTGACCGAATCCATAACCAAACCATAACCTCAAACATACAGTCGGTAAAAAAGTGGAAGAATCGACGAAGGTGAATCAGACGATTTATAAATAACAGACGATTACAGGGCGGTTATATACAGAAAATCAAGATTCCCCCTGTTTTCAGTAAATCTTTATCACATAATTATCAACAAAATATTAATCGACTAATACCTGGGCATACTTGACAACATTCGTCTCGGTTTATTCTATATCGTCTTTCCTGGTCACAAGACAGAGCTGGACAGAGCAATCTGGTGCAGTTCACCTCTAAAGTTCCTTCCTAAATTATTATATATATATTATAAAGTATGTTCCCGGATCAGCTTATGCAGTCCGCACAGGCTGATCCGGGACGACACTTTCCGATTTTATGGTATTTTCTGTTTCAGAGAAGTTTCTTCTAAACATGTATACACTGTATGCGGAAAGTGTCGTCACAGACTTATCCGGGACGACACTTTCCGATTTTATGGTATTTTCTGTTTCAGAGAAGTCTCTTTTAAATAACTACACTGTATGCGGAAAGTGTCGTCATAGGCTTATCATGGACGACACTTTACGCACATGCACTAATAACGGGTTTCCCACGACACGCCACATATTTAAGTTCAATAACAAGGCCCGTATACATAAAGCTTCTTTTTAAGATATTATGCGAATTTCTGTAACTCATACAATTCAGTTTTGTCTGTGGGTGTTTCATATAGTGGTATATTATATATATTTCACAACTAAAGACATGTTTTGCACTGAACGTTTTATTTCACATATACGTTATGCATAATTAAAGTTATTTTTTATGAACTTAATGGACAATTAACTTCAGGTCATTAAACAAGCCAAAAACAATGGTGTTGTTTTAAATGAGTACTTCTTAAACCACTACCGATTAAAATCACATGGATATTGCCTTAAAAGCGTTGTTATAATGAATACAGAATATACATTGATCACAATGTCTGTTGTCAAATCTACAAACTTGAATAAAAACATTATCTCAGTAGAACGTGGAATAACTTAAGAAATAATTGACTGGTAAGCGTTGGTTATTGCGGTAATAACCAACGGTTTGGAGTTCCGATGCGTAGGAATTAAACCACGAGGGCGATTTCCGGAACTATTTTCAAAACATTAGGCTCCACCCATGATTTGTTGCAGAAAAACCTACGGTTCATTTCCTTCTTTATATATGGAAAACTTGCCACTTGCCGTGTTAGAATTATCAATAGATGCACGATGTTAACAATGATACAAACTCACCACGCAGTTGCATATCGCACACTTGGAATACCCAAATGGCGGCACATAAGGGTGCCAGAAGTTGCCCACTGGATGCCAGCGCTTGTCGCCTTCGTAATAGCAGCTGCCTTTGTGTTTAAACTCAGTATCATTGTCTTCTGTAAGCATGCAGTTCATAAAATGTTACGCATCGAAGATCTTATATGTTTTATAGATACTATTTATATTCGACCGTTAAACATAACGCGTTAATTGCTAGATTATGAATTTCTCAGAACCAGTTTAAAATGTTCGATTTCCAGTCATGTTTTAGCAGTGATGAGCGAGTATTGTTGCGAATTCTGCATTAGAAATAACGTTCTATTTGATAGCTGTATGCACATATTACAAACTATAAATATATGTCTTTATATTATGGTTATAAATATAAAATCAAAGAATGATCATTTAATCACTTTAACGACTATGAAGAACCAACACAACAATGCTATTTCTTGGAGTAAATAAATTGTCAATCATTTCACCTTCACATATTGGGCAGCATTCTCCTGGCCTCTGAACTGGGTATCTGCAGTGGGTTGCTGGACACATGACGTCATCACATCGCACGTCGCCTCGCTGATAAATACAAGCACAGCTCGAATGCAAGGGTTAGTACTGAATGAAGATAATTATTGGCCTACTTTTATCCTTTTTTATTTGACCCCCACCCCCAAAAAATAAAAAAATATAATGAAATAAAATTTAAAAAATCTGGGGTATTGTACTCCTGTGTTTCGGCACCCTGCTGTGGTCACAGTGTGGACACAGTGTGGCAACCGCTTACAGCTGGATCAATATACGGCTGCATTTGAAACAGTGCACCCAGCCAGTGCTCAGTCAGCAGAGAGAAAAGATTGCAGATAATTATAAATAATGTTTATGGTGGACTAAAACACAGAGTGGATTACCCAATGGAGAGGCCAGACATTCCTTAAGCTAGGCATTTAATCTAGCGATAATAACAGAAAATTAACTATTTTTTTCTGGTCAAACATATACATTTTATGTAGTGAACCAATATTTTTTTAATCATATTCCTTACTGTTTTTGCATATGAATTGAAACATATAACATAGATCTCAACAAATAATATGACGTCATAATACACAACAATATGGCGTCACAATTGGTGTCCTAGCTTTATTCCTCTACTGTGTATTGTGATGGGACATATATGCCTATGTTTTACATATAGTTCATGTAGTCCATTCTTTCAACAACGTCAATTTTAAAAACGATGTATATAGTAGCTAATTCAAAAAACAAATAAAAAACAACATAAGGTCTACATATGTACAAAACATTAATGTTCCATTAAATATTACGTTTTGTTTGCGACGGTTTGGATTTTTGTTCATTTTACTTTCATGCTAAAATATTAAATATTTAATTAACTTACAATACACATGCACGTCACACACGACTTTCCGTTCTCGGGTATCCATGTTTGCACATGCTCGTAAAACTTTCCTCCATAATAACATCTAAAAGGTCCAGAGCTACTGTAATTTGGCTCATTTCTTGTCCTATCGTCATCTGTCGACCAGAATGAATTTTCCATCGTTGACCAGCAGCGATTAGGAATATGTAACTGCAAGAAAACACTCGCTTCATGGCTTATGCATTCTTACACCACAAATGTGTTACTTTTTTGATTTTGCATTAGGAAATGTGTTTACCTGATACCATGGTTTATATTTTTGTCACAAAGAAATTCGAATGATATCTAAAACGGAATGTACCAATGTGTTAGGATCAATTAAAACATTGCGTATAACAGTTACTTTGTGGATTATGTAATAGGTAAATTAATATTCCATTATTTACATAATAAACTTTTCAATATATGGTGTGTGTATTGTTTTTGATGTGGACATTAGTTGCATTTTTTATCATGAAATATGTCATTTCGAAAGCATAACAAAATATGGATTTATATCATTTTGGTTGTTTAGTTAACTTCTTATTTTAATTACTACAAAAAAAGTCTGAAGCTTAACCTTAATAATAAATTTAGGATAAACATATTAATGACCTCGTATATATAAGCATTGATTTGCATTGCTTTATTTAGATTAAATGCTTATATTAGTATCAACTGTATCTGTATCTATATAGCATATTCGGACTTGTAAAATGTATTAGAACTTCACGTAGCCATGGAGCTCAGAGACAACTCATTGCATACCATCCCGGAATATCTGTCACAGACATCATTTGAAATGTTGACATTCGCCACGAACTTGCCGTCGTTCAGTTCGTGAAACAAATCGTCTGTCATGCCTCCAATTACGCCCCAGGGCTGCAAATAATCACACCAGTATCACGTACTAATGGCCAAATGGTCGAGATCATAAATTCTATCTGAGAACACCTTATATTTCATGCCGATGAAACATTAATGCGGTTGGCTATTAATCAGAACATGAAGAATGATTTAAATCACAACGGGATTTGTGAAACACTGAACAAATTGTCTGTCAGCGTAATATGGAATCAAATATCCAATCGAATTTTGTGGTATTCGTTTTTTTGCATTTGATCAATGTTCAATTCATTTTATTTTGCAAAGGTAATACACGACACTTAACACGGACCTAAAATGTTATTGCAGCATTGTCGTAATGTGGAAAACGTGGAACACATGTCTTATAACTATTTTATTTTTATTTTGTAACAGTTCACAAATCTATTTACAATGTAATTTCGTGTTTTAATAATGTACATAGAAGTACTGAATCGCAGTGCATTGTACCCCAGTTCAATGGTGTGCTCATATGTTTGTCTTGGAAGCTTCCAGAAACGTCGCCTTGTTTTCTTTTTCATAATTAGCCATGTTATATCCTCAATATTAAACTATTCACATTGCACATATTTAGAGCACTATATCGTCATATTTAGACACGTAAACTAGATTTAGAAACGCGAGGTAAGACTAACAAGTCTTGGCAGTTCATGCCAAGTCATACTTATACCAGTTTATATGTTTACACCACGTTAATACACAACACAGCTATTACATCTACGAAATATATACTATTTTAACAATGTTGCAATGAGACAACAAATAAACTTTAAGTCAATTATAAATAATATAATAATATATTTTAACATATTGGACATACCTTATCAAGTTCAACTGTCTGAACTTTTGGAGTGGCAAATGATATGGTCAGATGTTCACCTACTTCATAAGACGTTGATGACATGTCTAAGAAATATTTTACAGTGCAGTCGGGGCTGATATTCGTGAACAACCGGAGATCACCGGAACATCTTTGATCAGACTGCCGTAATATGTGATGTGATCCTGTGGGAAAAATACATAGAAAAAATAAATATCGGTACATGCATTAGATTGTCATAGCATTTGTGTGTATGTGTATTAAATCATAAAATCAAACGAAACTATCAGAGGGTACAAACGCTTTACATAGGAAATAACATATTCAGTGAAACAGCGGGAGTTTCAACATATGGTACATCACGAACACAGGCCCTTGAGTGTGAGGAGGTGTCATCTGCATATGTACAAACTAGATGTATCACAAACACGGGTCGCCCACGACGCATGTTTGGACAGAGACAAAGGACGTGTCGCCAAAAACTACTGTTTGCCTTCACAAATTTGTTGTCATATAAATTGTATAGTGGAAAAAAATGTCAAATGTCAAAGGGTCAAAATGCCTTCCTTTACGATCACGCACAGATTAAGCTTGTTCAGCTGTGGAAGTCTGAGTGAAATCTGCCTAGCCGTTAAAGAGGAGTTTAGTCCACAAAATTTCATGAAGTATATATATAGGAAAAATGTTAAGGGGCCGTATTTCTGCCAAAACTGGTCGCAGCCTAAATTCCTTCCTTTTGATTTTGAGTCCACAAACTTTCGAGACTGACGTACGGACGGACGGACAAGTGCAATGCTTAATGCCTCCAAATTTGTGGGCGCATACAAATGCTATCAGCAACTTATAGTGTCTATTCAATTCTACTAGGACAACTCTACGATAGGTTTACCTTCAAACGCATAATCTGCCGCGTGCGGGTATTGAGTGAAGTAGAAGAATTCTCTTTCATTGCCAAAGGTAACATCTAGCCGAATTGCGTTGGTAAGTATCGCCACCGTGTCTCGAGCACGTATGTACTTGTATGTACCGTGTTCCTTTGGTATGGATCGCAATTTTAGAGTTAAGCAAGATATAATCATATAAGTGGACGTTTCCACACATGTCAATCATTTGGTCCAATCATTGCACTCGAATATCACGTGATTAACCGTTCACACAAAATAATATGTTAACATAAACTATGTGCATCAACCGTGTGAAATGCTATTTAAGCTCGATAGATGAACGGCAAATAATCCTTTAACAATTATACTTGAGAAGGAGTATAGAAAGCCAGTGCAAAAACTGGAAAGTTATATTATGTTTGTGATTTTGGAAAATAAAACAGTTCTTATTGTGTTACATAGGTAATCGATCGTTGTGTCATATAAATGATATGATTCCGTGTTCGCAAAACCACTTAAAGACGTTCGCAGCAAAAAGAAAATTGGGTTAATTTATCCTTTTTCTTCATTATTTCTTTACTGTATATAGGTTAAAATATACGTATTTCAATCAATAAATATACATCTGTGTAAGTCATTAAATTCCAGTCAATGGTTAAAAGTTCATAAAGCATTATAATAATCAAAAACACACGTATACAATGTATTGTCAAACAAATCAGTTTAAAACAAAGATCCATACTAATATCTACATTCTATTTTGGCAATTGTTATTTTGTTCACGTGAACATGAAACACGAAAAAGGCTACACAGGTACCCTATTTAAAGTCTAATATTTCCCAAACAAGATCGGGGACCCATTTTTTTAATTTATGTTTTGGTGTTAGTATACATATGTGCATGTATGTGCGAACATTTAAGAAAACCTGTTGTTTGGAACAAAATACATTGATGCATAATAAATGACGTTTCTGAAAGTATTATTAGTACCCATTTGACCTACTTAAATATCCAGTCAAATTCATTATTTTAACAGTTTTTGTTGCTAAAGCGTTTTTATTACCAAAATACACTTGTATATTGACAAACAAGGCATGTGAAAACATATCATTTGAAAGAACCATAACCTTGTTTGAAAAAAGCTCTCCTATATACTTTAAACATTGATAAAAAAATCCAAACTGAAAAAAGAGGCTTCGACAGGTACCGTAATCAAAACCCAATATTTCCGGAACAAGGCCGGTAATTCCTATTTTGTAAGACTGTTTTAGTTTCAGCATACAATGACACATGCATATGGACATTTTTAACAAAATTTGTCGTTGGGAACAAAAGATATTCGTATATTTGATTATTTATTGATGTTTTCAAAGGCATATTAAATGCATAATTAACCTCATTAAGAGTCCATTAAAAGTCATTGTTTAAATGGTAACTATAGATAAAGCGCGTTTTATCATTAATCTGCACTTGTATATTGTCAAACGAAACATTGAACAAAGATGCATTAAAAATTATCTGTCCTTGTTTGAACATGAACGCTTTATATAATTGAACACTGCTAGTCACACAAACTGAAAAAAGGCTTCGATAGGTACCGTATTTAAACCCCAATATTTTCGGAACAAGGCCGGTAACCTCTATTTTGTAAGACTGTTTTATTTTTGTGATACATTTACACATGCTTGGGCAAATTTTTAAGAAAATATGTCGTTTGAAAAAGTTTGGAAAAAAATTGTTGCGAACGTCTTTAAGGACAATCAGTGTATGTTTGATCTTTATATTTTCTCAACTAGAAGAAGTATTTTAAGTGCTGTACATATAATTGTCGGCATAAAACTAACATAAGCTATGTATGTTAGGTTGTGTTAAAAATATGTATTTTTGGATTTTTTTTTCAGCCCAAATAACCTCAGACTGCGGTCTTATATCACTTGTATCATTTATTCGATAACCAGTCTCATTACATTTGATCCAGAATTTTGTTAACACTATATTTTTGCCGAGATAATTAAGACTTGTGTTCACTTTAAACCTTAATTTATCAATACATTGTTAAAGATTGTTTCTAATCCCTGTGTTTTCAGTGTAGCCAGTATTGTGTACATTTTAATGTCCTTGCCATCTTATAATAGGTATCTTTTCTTTCATTAGATAATCAATAATATCATCAAAACTTATATTATATTATCCATTATAGCATTGCTTACTTTTTGTCGTATTTCAATGAAAGCATAACCTGCAGAGGTATAGACTTTTCTCTGCGTATATAAAGTCATTCACTTACGTTCTTTAATGAATTCTGCTGATTTGCAGACCTGGTAGCCAATGTAGTAAAATGGTCCCATTGATTATTCGTGGCACGGTGCCGCTGTAGGTCAATTGTGGTATCCTTAACAACCGCACCGTCGAATACAACCTAATGTGACCAAGAAAATTTAACAAGACAAACATTAGTCCTGAGTCCGTATTCACCGATCCGTTCTTAGACTGAAGAATAAACTAGGACTCAAGAACAAATACTACTTATGGGTTCGCAAATATGCAGAGCACCTGTGTTGCTTTTGTCATAAATAAATAATTCTATATAAAGAATGCTAAAATGTGCGTTGGCAAAAATCCAGCAATATTCAAATTAACATAGTTCCTAGAATAAAACAGTTTCAGTAATATTCTTTAATAAAACGTCTTAAGCCTAAGAATGGGTTGGATAATAATGTTTTTAAAAAAGTAATATACGTAAAAAAATTATTCGGAAAGCTCATTCCTTCGTCTATCAGCTCATTCCCCAATTGTGTCAGCAATTAGAGCAGTATACAACTTTATATGGCAAGTTACCACATACCAAAACAATTAATTATTTAAAACCATAATGGGATCCATACGGTGATCCTTATCACCACCAAAATCTAAATTATGTTCATTGACGAATTTTCAGCGTGGTCGAAAAAAGCACAAACATACAATTTCGTTTATAATTTCTGCGAACAGTTGCTAACTAACAAACAAACGAACGCCAATGAAACAATATCTCTGCGGACGTAATGATGTCGAAGTGTGAAGGTCTTAGGGATAATGAACGCTTTGTCAAAGCTAATGTGTCCCGGAATGTATTTACGTTACCGTTTCCATCACAGTCAAGCTGTTTGCTTTTCTAGAGGAAACTCCGATGTCTTACATGCATCAAATTATCAAACTTACACTGTTCAATTTGTAATTAAACGTTCTTATTAGGACACGCCATCTACATAAAAATTGCTGCGGTGTTACTGTTACTGATCAAGTGGAGGCATACGAATGGTATGAATGTCGAACAAAATATCGAAGCAATGAACAAAAATGGTGGGATTAATGATGACATTTTCCATAAAATGTATATACTTAGAAAATACTTGAAATACCGATTTGATACATTAATAATATAGCCATGATAAACAAGTAATACTGTTTTAAATGTTAATCCGTTCGTCTACATGCAATCATTTTTAAATGTCTTACGAATACTAAATGACATCGTATTATTCGCTTCTTATTGTACATATAAACCAATTGCTGATGCAATTAGTCCGTATAAATGCGCCGGTACGTATGCATATCCGCATGGTATTACCTTATACTTGATGGAACCGTCTTCAACGAGGTTTAGTAAAACATGGCCAGTGCAACCTCCGATTTTAAAAACAGTACGGTAGCCTGTGGAATAAACATAAACAAAACATTCACACCTAATTAAATGTCATTTCGTAGATAAAAGAACATTTATGATTGTCTATGTAGTTCGTACGGATGTAGTGTATTCACATGTGGAATACATACAGAAACAACATTTGTAAAACAAAGCGAAGGCTAGTAAAGTATACTAAATAATAAAAAATGAAAATATAACGATAGTCTATGAAACAATTAACCGTACGTATAAAATTTCGTAGTGACAAACTAAACAATTATTTTAGTTGGTTATTAATACCGAATAAGCATTTTACCATTCCTATTCAGCCTCGGTTTCAAATTTCCGATTATCGACTGTCCGTCACGGGATGTAACTCGAACCTTTATTTTTCCTCGTGCTATTTGCTTGGACATCGCTCTGCTTATTGCAAGCTGACCAATCATCTGTTGTCTCTGGATTTGAATAAAATTGCCTTGCAATTGACCGATCGACGAAATTGGAGTGACAATCCGTTTTGCCATTGGGAAATGTTGTTAAAACTTTCGCATTGTGCATTCTGTACATTCTGTTAACCTCATTTATTATACCTCACTTCGTTTCCCATTGTTAAATCCCGAATACCCATCACTGCATAATTTTACTATGCCATGACGCTGGAAAGTAATATACCCCGAACGGGCTATAATTTTTAACAAACCCCGCGCGTGGGCCTTAAAATAGAAACTCGGGTTTTCCGATAAATCCGTATAAGCTAATAATCGATAGGCGCTTATTAAAATGTATTTAAAAATCAATGTCGATGAGCGCCTGATTTTCCAACAATAAATCATTTATTACTATGTAGAACTAGTTTGTTCTTTGAATAACACTATTTTGTTCGGAATAATAAAATAAATATCGTTGGCAGTTGAGGGATATAGTAAAATTGCCCCCTCGAAGAGTAATGTCAACCTTGGCCTTCGGCCTTGGTTGACATCATTCTCCTCGGGGTGCAATATTTACTACACCCCTCAACTGCCTATGATATTTATATAATGTATACTACCTACTAGTTCGAACATTTTGCATTTTAGAGCATTGACATAACTTTAGAACTAAAGCAACTTAAGAGCATTGACAGAGCCGAGTGGAAGTTTTGCTCTAATTCTGTCTGTCCTTCGGACTCTCTATCAGATAGAAAACAAGTATGCTTTAAATAACAATACTTGTAATACGTCAAAACTTTGCCTTACCTGTTTTGAAAAATTTAATATGTGTTGGTATTTTATTTCTGTAGATCTTTCAAACGTCACAATGAAGGCAGATGGGACTAAAATGGAGATATACATTAATGACACTTTGTTGTAATGTTGGTGACATTTTAAGCTTGACCGTGTTTATAGAGTTATCAATCTATTTAGACTTATGCCATTTCACATTTATCAGAAACGTTTTCCAATGTTAATTATGACTGCATCGATGTTTTTACTTCACCAAAATAAATATAATTATCGAAATCTAATTGACCTTAAGGTGTAATAGAGTTTGATACATTTATGAACTATTCTTTTACGACAAAGGATTGTTTTCAACATACGTAGTTTGTCTACACGCATGCCTTCCAGCACTATAGTAAATGACGCCATTTTTGACTGCGCATCATAAAACATTGTCGCCAGACCGCCAGATCCTTTGTTGGTTTCTGGTCCCATCAACGCTTCAAATGTAGCTTCAAAATACAATATAGTTCCATATATGATTTATACATGACATAATATGTACAAAAAAGCGTCCTAATGTATAAACACTTGGTAGAACAGCTGAATTATTAGTTACATATATATCGCCTGACAAATGAAATCTCATTTTCTTCAACGAATGTCAGATATATCCAACTAAAGACCTTAAACGAATTTCATAAAGATAGCATTGTGTTCACAAACACAATACACCTGATACCGTATGTATTTATTAATTCAAGACATGGGCAATCAGTCTATAGTTTCCATGCTTATACACATAGTTAAATATATATATATATTTACATCATAACTTCTTTACCTTACAATTGTGTTTGCACACGTTCATGTACAGCTTAATGAATCCAATGCCATAGTTTACCTATGCTTGAGAACGCAGTTTGTCGCAGCAACCCAAACAGTTCTCCTCTCTTGTTGTTCGATGTTGTTATGATGACAAATACAACTTCTTCTCTAATTCGACGTGTCGTTTCAAATTGAATTTTGTTAATCTCTCCATACATCTGAAAAATGTTTTGCGGTAATGGTCAAATCCTTACGTTTTTACTTGTTCAATAGTTGTAACCGAGTTGTTAAAATTATATCTGATAAATCAGGGTGTCGATTAAATTAGGCCGATTGCAGATTATAATTAAGACAAAATAGCATATTTCATAATCAACGTTGTATGCAAATATACAATACACGGTATAGAGATATGAACACTATTGCTTGCCACGTATTCAACTCGCGAGATATGAGAAACAATGTACGTTTCCACAGATTTCAATCATATGCAAATTAATCAAGTAGTTTATCAAATCATTGCACTCAGATATAACGTCTTTACCGGTTAACCCATATTGAACATAAGACCACGTGATAAACCTTGTGGAATTTTTATAAAACCCGATTAATTGAAATAAATTCTATACACTAACAAAAGAGAAGAAAAACAGTAGCAAATACTGGAAAATTATATTTCCAACACCTGTTCTTTCTACGGATGTTCGGCGCACGTGTACAACAACAAAAATACGTTCTTACCACACCGGTTCTGGTAGACTGTTTTGAAAGACGTTGTTGCGTTAATATATCTCCGTTGTCATTCGTGATTCGCAACATCAGAGGATTGTTCAGCCTACAATATGCACCTTAGTATATACATTTCCAAATACGCCAATGACATGTGCAAATTGATTGAGCTAAATCCATTGATTGCACTAAGGTAACCTTTGATGAATTTTTAGACAAAACAACAAAAGCTTCAGAAACGCTTGTGATACTATAGTCGGTTTAAAGTTTGTTGATAATGAAGGGATTAATCATTTACTGAAAATAGGGGGAGTCGAGATTTTCTCTTTATAAAAACGCTGCAATCGTCTGTAATTATAATCGTCTTATTTACCTCTATCTGCTCGCCCATGTGCATAACGGTTCTCACTTGCATTTTTACCGACTGTAAATGAATGGAACTGTTTAAACGCGTTAATTGTCAACACAACTGACTAGTCGCAGGCCATGTGATAGTGGTTAGTATGTGTTAGTTCGAATGGTTATGCTAACATAATACCATTGTCTAATTCGCAGGTGTGTCCAATACACACAAAAAGTGTGAGTACCTGCTAAATCGTAGAGCGAATCTGAGTGATGATGACGTCATATCCGTAATATGCACCATTGCAGCAGCCTTGGTTTTCACGGCTTTATGGCCTTTCCGTTGAAATCCTCGTCCCACAAGTAAAGCCGTAAATTCTGCGAATAGATCATTGAACACTGCTATATTCGGAACAGAAATTATATAGTAATATAAATATATTGTATTACAAAATAAACACACTTGCATAATGATTTATTAATGTCAGAATATGGAATCGAAAAGTGAAGTGAAATATTGCCTTTTATAAGTGTAATTTTTTTGTTAATTGGTTAAAAATTGCATCTTAAAATAATACACCTCAAATGTTGTTTCTATAAAATGTAAGCTGGAGTATTTTAATGAAGGCCAAATATACATTCTATGAATTTGCAATGAAAAATGTATCGCCATTGTATTTGTTTTATTATTTTACAAACAGTCTTCTATTTTCAAATACAACACACATTTAAGTGCCACATGTAAAAGAATAAAATGACGTGTTCGTTCAACAATCTGATTCATTTGCTCCGTTTAAAATGGTATTACCCCTTCAGCAATATTCTCTTTAACATCTCATTAAATTCTTCGGTATAATCTAAACATGACTGCACAAATCCTAGCCACAATGGACCTATCCTATCTCCATAAACAATATCTACAAATTGACTACAACGACCATAATTTGTCACCTGTATCGCGTGCTAAATTATATGGCTGCTTTGCTGCGTCTATTGGTAGCTGTGGCCCAATATCGCCGTCATGCTCGTTATGGTTATTGTCATTGATGTCTGTGCCACCTATAACTTCGTCCTCCGGAATTGCGCTAAATGCGGTTCCTGTAGCGATTATGGTTAATTCACAATTCAGATAACGGTCGTCAGTCCTATATTAAACACGCAAGGTAACCATTTACATCAAATGAGGACTAAAATTGTTTTCTCGATGTGGATTCCCTGCGTTCTGTACAAATAAACGGTGTGAAAATCATAGAAATGTAATGTCGAATATATTGCGTGATCATTCATACACAATGTAAAAATAGCATATCTATATATATATATATATCTAAATAGTATATTAAATATACATTACGCTCCTTATGTTATTATGATGTATGTATATGGATAAACTTATTTATTCCAAAGATTCTTGTAAATTAATTGTCCGATTTACTCCGAATGTACAATTCAATGAGTAAGAAATAAACGAGTCCCATATGTAGCATTACAGATTACAAATAAGTAAAGATCTTCTATCAGTGGCGAATTATTTAATGTTTATCAGCTTCGAACATACGCAAAGTGACTATGTTAAATTACTACATTATTTAATAAAAACCGTCCGAGCTAATGCTGGCCTATTCTTAGTGATTATGCTTTAAATATACACAAAGTGAAACTCCAGCTGCGACAACAGAAAAGAACTCTTATTAGCAGCCTGAGGTCCTTTATTTATGGCAAGTGATCCAATGCCAAAAACAACTTAAACCTTTGTAAGCAGCAAGTATGTTTTAAACATCGTGAAGATCATTAAATCAATGGACTGTGTGCCTTCTATTTCAAATTCGGAGCAAATAATATTAATAATATATGTCCAGCTTAAATAATGTCACAATTGCATATAAAGCTCAAAAAGCTTCATTCGAACGTATTATTGCCAAAATGTCCGGTCCAACATAAACTTTGACGTTCACCCAATGATATATCAGTTGTTTTCATTTTCTGAATCTGCTTTTGTTAATTTAATTCAAGACTAATAAGCACAAAGAAAGGACGCATATGTGTACTGAATAGGGTGTCCGCCTTGCGATCGGAAGGTCGTGAAGTCGATCCCTTATCGGGGAGCGTTCGAATGGTCTTTGTTAAAAAAGCACCAAGTACTGATTCTACCCAGAAAACGATATTGAAAGTGTTTCAATAAGCCTCTGGCTTTCGACACAATTGAGCCTTAATACATAGGTTTGAAATAACCACAGAGTACATATTCTTTTAAAATATGCGCCATAATAAAAATATGTTTTAAAATGCAGTCAAGTACATTTACCATCCTCTGGGCACAACTTGCAACACGCTCCTTTCGGTCTATACGGATTCCTACAGTCGGCAGTCGGTGGACAATCGCTCTCGATGTTTCTACACACGATACGACCTTCTAATTTCACAGAACCCTGTTTCACTACCTGTAATACATTTAACACATAACAAATCAATGGATAAAAGCCATAACCGATCACGTTTATAGTTACATACGTGGTTTTAATTTTAATATAATATAGATGAAACCATAGAACTATCATCATGTCCTTTAACATAGTATTGCACCATGCTGATGGTGGTTGTTATTGGGGTAAAAAACATTCATCAATTTATATGTATCACTTTAAAAACACAGCAAGCAATCTGACCTAGTAAACAAAAACTTGAAGAATACTTTATACACAGCAATCACCCAACACTCCAATTATTAATACACTATTCCAGTAAACGTATAATTTACTCAACCCGTTGCTATGCACAAATGGAAGCAAACGTGTTATGTCTGTCATCGTGGACATTTTTATTCACTAGTATTCAATATAATTACAGAAGCGCGAAACAAACGACAAAATATATACATTAGTTATCTTATTGCATTTTATTTTTCGTACTCTCTACCGGCTTTCTAATTAATTAAAAACCCACAGAACGGTAAAACTATCAATTTCGCGTAATTTGTGAAGGATTTAGTTTGTCATATGCGTCTAAACACGCATGGTTGGTAATTATTTATGATGCACATTTCTGTTACAAAATACATTTTGCTTGTCTATTAATTTATAATCATCTGATAATTAGAGTAATAACTGATTTTGAACTGTTTCAGGTGTAAAGGCTATACATTTATAATTATTTAAACACACGTATGCTTGTAAACAATCAAAAGCGCATTATTTAATTCGGAAATAATTTTCGATTTATCGTTGTTTATCTGCCAATTTTCTTCTGAGCCGGTATTCACAAAGCTCCTAAGCTCCTAAGGAAAATCTTAACTTAAGTTGTAATTAAGTGAAAATTTCAGATCAAATCTCCTATGTGAAATCCAATGATTTCTATACAAATAAGGCTACAATATTAAACATATAAGCAATACTTACAAGTTTACAACAATTTAACGTTAAAAGACCGTATCATGACACTGCCAGGCAATTAAGGAATTTTATGAATTAAAAGAATTTACTTTAGTTTTCCCTAAGGATCTTTGTGAATACGGGCCCTGGTCATTTTGCACAATGACTTACAATACGTAACCACAACCGTCACTGTCGTTTCATTTATACGTTAATAATTTACACACAAAGTGTAGGATACTTTTATAGAATTGTTTAGATATTATTTATCCCATCTTCACAGTGATATTGACGAAATAACATCCCGTGGGATAAACTTAGCTGTATTCCACACTGTTGAATACAGCAAACACGAGCAGTATAATGACGTCATTTTGTTGTATATCGTGACGTCAATTTATGTTTGTCGTGTTATTTAGTGCGTTTTGTTTTAGTATATTTTCAAAAAAAAGGTAGGAAATGACAGAAATGATGGGATTAATACTTGGATTTGTGTTGAATACAGAGAAGTTTATCTTCCTCGGCGCGAACATCAGAAGCGCTCGCCAAGGCTCGCGCTTCCGGTGTTCTTAGCCTCGCAAGAGAAACTTCTCTATATTCAACACTAACCTAGTATTTTCTATATGTATAGATGTTTGGACATGAATTTGAAAGTAACTGTTTTACGTTTTACTTACATGTATGTTCAATTTTGAATAGAGCTACAGATATGATACATTTATAGTATATACGTGTTCCTTTCGATCCGAAATTTGCAAGAAATTATACAATCAATTTTAGGTCCCATGCACTAATTTATCTACAATGAACTCAATTTTCATAAACATCTATAATTATGCTTTCAAGGAAGGCGTTAATAATCCTGGGCGCATTGAGGTCAACGTCTTCGTATAATTGAAGTTAGCTCAGCTTGGAAAATGTGTGACCCGTCGTGATTTGAAAGGCTGCATCAATCGATACAGAGCGATATTTAAGCCAATACAAATTTAACATTTTTTTCTGTATTTGATATGATCTCACATGACATTTCATTACCGCATCATTATGGTTTTGTCTGTAAATGAGACCTACTTTTGTACGGATTTGTGTTGTGATACGATGACAACTACGATTGAACTCTTCCATTGGTGCCGTTAATAGTATAAGACCTTTAGCCTTTTATTGCCAGCATGCCACGTCCATATATGCTGGTATGGCCCCAGATCGGAATATAAATCACAAAACACCTAAAGATACAAACCAATGTTGACCGTCGTCTTTTGCTATATATACACAATGACAAGACATAACAATGCTGATTTTGAAAAGATCATCTCTTGCGTTTCGATAACGAAGTGAGTATTCGAGCATTATAAACTGAAGTATTCCAATATTTTAAGATCTTAATCACTGTGGTATACAGTATAACACTTTTACAGTCCAAAACGCATGTACGCTAATCATCTGTAAGTACACAAATAATATGTTGCGTATTATCTAACATTCGAGACTAGGTTTGTGTGAACGATGTGTTTATATCAGGTTAAACATATAGTCCTAAAATAGCATTGTACTTACTGACAAACTATAGTTACCGCTTATTGGTTCAATTAAAAAATTAAAGATAAAAAGAATGATACATGTCTCTGTTATTAGCAAGACTATTAGTTGTCCTGATGTACCTAGAACACAATGATAACAAATGTTATATCACAACTACGTTAATTTATGAGATTCAATTATGCCTGTTGAAGGTTTGTTTATTTACTTATGTATTAACGATATTATAAACAATAACGTTTGAGCAAAATACAACTTAATGGGAAACTTAAGTACAACTTATACAAGCTGCACACAATAACAGTTATGTTACCCCGGTCTAATTGACCAATACGTAATCTAAACATTATTTGTGACATGATGAACAATAAATATCAAGACATTAAAAAGTGCACAAGGCAAATCAATAGTGTGTATATTATTTACTTTCTATGAAAATATATGACGCCTTGTTTGCTTGTATGTTTTCAACAAAAAGTAAGGGATATTGTGTTCGACGTAAAGAACAGTTTTTTTGGCTTTCGACAGTTTCTTGAGGAAATGCTTATTATGAGTTCTCATTATTATATACTTTCTAACTTCGCTCTACTTTATTTTAGGCAAATGACGAATTACCTTTTCAACACTGTACGATAAACACAACACCACACAAAACGTAAATGGTTAAAACTGGTTTACCGTCTCGAAACGGTCAATGTTAAGTAACCATCAAATATTATAGACATGGTTCATAGCAACAAAAGCGATATGGCTGGTGTGGATTATATACTCAATTAACATAGTCTTGCTCCAAGGGATCGATCTGCTAATGGTGGTTGTTATTGAGGTAAAACAAGTTTATAAATTTCCTTTTGTCAGGTTAAAATCTCCACACGCAATTAGGTTTAATAAACGAAACTCTTTATAATATTGAACTCTCGGTAACCACACTACAAAATAATTGTTATAATACATTATTCCGTTAAACGATGAATGATTTAAATGATTTAAACCTGGTGCTGTGCACAAATGGAAACACACAAGTTATGTCCGTCATCATTGATCATTTAATTCACTGTTAATCAATACAATCACAGATGCGCGGAACAAATTAAAGCACTATTATTTTTCCTTATGCAGCGTTTTGTTGTAAACGTAGTCAAAAGATAATAAAAAACAACAGAATTTTTCATTTAGTGTTTTAATGTTTTTCAAAGCCCCATTACTGAATTATTGCAATACAAATGGTGTAGATAATTCAGATTTATGGCTACATAAGAAGCCCGTCTAATAAATTGTACAAGATTGTAAAGGACGATGTTAATATGATAATATACATCCTGTTGCTGAAACATTGACATTATTAAATATGAGAAAGTAGTATATCCCCAAAATGTTTCACTATCCCGATTATGGATATACTGAAAATATATTGTAAGCAATATTAGGATAATCTGCAGCATGCAAGTATTTTTTGAAAAGTAGTGCAATGCGGAAAAACAAAACCATACATAAATTGTCGGCAGTATGTGACTTAGCATATCACATGCATATGCTTTTTCTATGTGAAACATTATGAAATTGATATGTTTTTTTGTTAAAGTGCATGACAAATTGAAAAAACACATAAATACTTCACATTCATAAACGTTCACTGCACGTACATACATCTTTCGTAGATGCTATTAATTATAGTCATTACACTTAGCAAATTGTGAAAGCGTTCTCGCACATTTGTAAGAGACGTATCCAATTATCAAAACAACATCTTGTTTGTCACATGACATAATAAGGGGTCGTATACAAACTGCCATTCATTCAAGGCATGATGACACATCGACTGTAAAAACGGACATCTTGAATATAGTTGAAAGTGAAAAATGCAACGGTTAAATAACAATCGGTTTATAAAAAATTAATATAAATGAGCAACATAAACAACTAAGAGGATTAACTACCAAACATACGATTGTAAAAGAATCAAGATAATTATGGATAAGCTAGATTGACGATCAACGAAAAGGTAAATAATACAATTTGGCATAATCTACTTATAAATAATGCATGTGCTAATTGTCATTTACTCGTCCCGCAAGACGTTGTTTAAATACGATAAAATTCTTTTTAAATAGCTGTTGTGACATGTTAAAAGCAAGCGCAACGACTTACAATACCTTGAAACAAAATATTGTCATAAAATAATTGTTGAAATGCCTTTTTTTTTAAAGAAATTTAGAAAGTATTAATGGCGACCTATCTTATTAATGGAGCGTTGGGATATTACGTCATCAAGAAAATGGCGGCGGAAATTACCGAGCGGCGTACGGAAATTGCCGATGAACAAAATCATCGTTTTTAAGCATCAAACTAATAATTTTCAAATTGTCATATGCAACATTGTAATCTACTGACTTTTATCTACAAAATATCAAAAGTATGTCAAAACATGGCCGTTCACCTTTAATAATTTAACACACGAATAGAGCCTTTTATGGGATACATTATATAATGTACTTTTTAACGTTACGATCCAAAAACAGAACATGGAAACTAAGATCAAGTGTACGTTTCATACATTATTTTACCGCCAATTAACTCGGTGCAATGAAAATCCATACGGGTTTCAAGGCGTTAATAAACCAGAGTGTAATTGAGGTCAGCATCTTCATGTGATTCGAGGTAGCTCAGTTTGGAAAATGGGTTACCGGTCACGGGAATTAAAAGAATGCAAACAACTTGATAAAGAGCGAGATCTAGGCCAACACAAATACAATAATTTTGCTGAACTTGATTTCATCGCACATTACATTTTATTACCCGATTAGTATGTTGCTTTAACTGTAAATGAGACGTCGGGAGTACTTTTATACGGAATTGAGTTTGTGATATGACGACAACTACCGATTTAACTTGTTACATTTGCGCCGCTATTAGTACATGACCTGTATGTCTTTATTGTTTGCATGCCACGTCCATAATATATTCTGGTACATCAATTTGATTTAATGTATCCATCGCTTTAGTTATTTATTGCACTTTCCCTTAAACAATAAAAAGATGTACGGGATAGCAATGTACCGTACGATAGAATGATGTTATTTCTCAGCATGTTGGGTTAAAAGATAAGTACAATTATGATACAATATCATATATGTATACCTGCGAATCATGTTAATGTCGACAAACCTCCTTAGTGGAAACATAAGTAAAATACTTAAAAATATAAAATACATTACGTCTGCGACTAGTTCATTGAAATTGTATTTTGCAATGTTTTTTTCTAGTAAAGAATCAACAGATGCTTCTGATTTGATCATATTTCAAATATAAACCATTAATTTCCAGATGAAAGTTTTGATTCTTTGTTACTTAAAATTAAATATGTCTGAAGTTATGTTTTTCTTTAAAGACTTGTAATGGTATGCCCCAATGTAATATAATTCACATAACACTTAAATTACATTTACATACCAATATTAGTGTTTATGTTTTGTGTTGTGAGTATTGTCCTGAAGTATACATGCAAGTGGTCAATCGCCTGAAATAGAGGACCTACGGATGTTAATAAGGGTTTCTCCACTGCTGATGTTTCTGGAGTTTTATTGAACTTATATCAGGAACGAATACCATTTAAAACTCCATATTCCATGTCAATTAGCCAGTTAACAATTTTTTTACCAAAGTAAGTTTACCTTATACCATAGGCTATTATAGTAAAATATACACATACAATAGATAACGGTAACAAGGCCGATTTTGAAAACAAAGCAATAATTCTGATCAATACTTCAGTTCCAATAACGATGGGAGTATTTAAAATTAATTAAGTATTCCAACACTTTAATACTGTTAAATGCTCTTATTCAATGTGGTTTTCAGTATACAACTTTTACATGTTAACAGTCAAAAAGGCAGGTAAGCAAATTATCTGTAAGTACACAAATGTATGTCACGTATTAATGGACATTCCAGACTATGTATGTGTACACACAGTGCTTATATTAGTTTAAACATATGGTCCTACTCTAGCATTCTTCTTACTTACAAACATTAGTACCCACTTTTTCGTTCAGTTTTTAGATTCATTCTGTATCTCTTTAAACCGTGTGACATATTCAACAATAAAATATAAGCAAGATTATTTGTATTATTCAACAATATGCAATCAATACTTTATACCACTGCTACATTAATAATGAGGCTCAAACATGCCTATTGAATGTTTGTTTATTTATTATTGTACTAACGATATTATAAAAAGACAAGTTGTGCATCTTCATGTGCAACTCAAATACATCTTATGCAAGCAGGATATAAAAGATGGTTATGTTATCCCGGCTTAATTGACATATACGTCACCTATACATCACATTTGACATGATGAACAATGACAAATAATAACAAAATAAAGGTGTCCAGTGCAAATCAACAGTATGTGTATCACCTGACTTTATGTGAAAATATATGACATCTTGTGTGCTTGTATCATTAAACGCTATAAACAAAAAGTAAGGGATACTGTAATCGACGTAATGAAAGACAGTTTTTCAGCATCCGACACGTTGTTAACATATGCTTATTTTGAGTTCTTATTATTATATATCTTCTGCCTTTTATCTGCGTTATTTTGCGCAAATGACCGGCAAATTCTAATACATTGAACACACAGTGTGATACGCATGTACACCACAAAACATAAATTAATGATTGAAACAAGGTAACCACCAAGAGCGGTGAATCCAAAAAAAAACATCAAATATTATCTTGATGGTTCTAGCCCCAAAAGCGAAAACGCCGATGTGAAATATATACTAATTTAACATAGTCTTGCTCTAATCTGCTAATACTGGATGTTATTGAGGTAAAAGACATTCATCAATTTCCGTGTGTCAGTTTAAAATCTCCACACGCAATTAGGTATAGTAACAGAAACTCTTAAAAATACTTCACACTCAACAACCACACTACAATGTGATAATGAAAAACTATTCCGTTAGACGTAGGATTAACCCTTTCTGTTGTTATTCACGATTGGAAACAAACTAGTAATGTCTGTCAACACGAACAATTTAGTCCACTGTCATTCAATGCAATAACAGATGCACGGAACAAATTAAAGCCATATTATTTTTCCGTACGTTTGAAGCAACAAAACATATCCACTAGGTATCATATTTCATTTTGGTTTTAGATGTTTTTCCCAAGTTGTCCGGTTTAAGCTAATAAGCGGCGAAACTATCAATTTTGGATACCTTGTAATCAAAACAATCGTTTTGCTTGCAATATGCGTCTAACCATGCATGGCTGGCAATTATTTGTGATGCTCCGTTCCGGACGAAATACATTTTGCTTGTAAAGAAACAACGGTCTGATTTTGAAATATTTAGCTATTCTTTAGCCAAGGGGAAATATTTGACACCCAAATGTATACAATTAAATGCGCATTGTTGTGGAGGTTAACTATGTATAAAATGATAAATTGTTTCTTGCAACAACGTATACAACCTTCTTTCCATTTTGCACACTGACTATAGTTAAGTAACCGCAACCCTCAGTGTCACATCATTTAGACATTAATCATTTAACACAACGTGTATGGTACTTTAACACATTTTGTATTTCGTACTAGTATATAGATGCTAGTAAATGTACATAAAAGTCAATGCTCCACGTTTCACTCATGTTCAATTTTAAATAGCGCCACTGATGGGATACATTCTTATAATGTATTTTCTCCATGACGATCCTAAATAATCATGAAAACTACGATCAATAGTACGTTTGATGCATTAATTTACTGACAACGAACTCGGTGCTCATAAACTCCATATAGTTTTCAAGGCGTTAATAAACCAGGGTGTCATTGAGGTCAGAATCTTCATATTTGAAGTAGCTCAGCTTGAAAAATGGGTTACCGGTCATGGGAATTGAAAGACTGCTAAAACTGATACAGAGCGAGATCTAGGCCAATACAAGGCTTTGTGTTTGTGATATGACGACTACCGGTTGAACTGTTGCATCAACAGCAACAACAACAACAACAAATTGTATTGGTAATGAAAGGCCACTGGCCCAAAATACAACCAACAATGCATCGCATGTGTCAGCGTAGTTGTAAATATAAAATCTATGTTAAAGTGAACAATTTGATATTAAACAAGTGAAAACAAAGTATAATTGATATAATATGACTGATCTGCAAACGAAAACGTACAACGCATATGGTAGTCATTTATGGACAGTGTAAATTAAATGTCCCATTTTGTTTATTTTTTTATGTAAGTGTTTAACATACTAATGGCATGATTTAATTGAAAGCACCGGTAGCTTCATTCAACGTAAATGCATTTTCTAAATACTTTCTTAGGGAATAAATTATATCACTTCTAGTGTCAGACATTATCGATATAAATAACTGATCACTGATAATGCCGGACAACCAATCGTCTGGAAAATACATTTGCCGAAGGTCGTTATATAATGGGCACACAATAAGAAAGTGAATTTCGCTTTCAACGGTATATACGTTTCGCGTTATAGTCTTTATCTATATTCATATGTCGTCTATCATGAGGGTGTGACTCGAGAAACGGAAGTTATACAATCGTCTTTTGGGGGATACGTTAGTGGTATAGACAAGTATTTTTCCGAGGTTATTGCACTCTTGTAAAGTCACTATGTCATAGGTGCTGTTAATGGTATAAGACCTTTGGCTTGTTATTGCTTGCATGCCACGTCCATATATGCCTGTATATTCATTTGATTTAATATATCCATCGGTATAGTTATTAATTCCAGTGTCTCTAAAACTTTTTTTTTTTTTAAAGATCGACGAGTTCGCAATGTGTAAAACGATAGCATGATGAGAACTAACTGCATGTAAGATAACAATATGAGAACAATTATGATAAAATATTAGATATGTACACATGCGATTCAGGCTTATCCGGGACGACACTTTTTGCAGATGCATTAAGCCCGGTTTTCTCACGTCTCAATAATATGTAAATAAATAATAGAAAATAAATATAAATTTGTTCAATGCAAATCAACAGTGAGTGTATTTTTTTCTATAAAAGTATATGATGTATTGTGTGCATGTATGCTTTAACGCTATAGACAAAAAGAAAGACAAAAACAACACAACACAGCACAAAACAGTAATGGTTAAAACTGGGTCACCGCCTTGGAACGGTCAATTCAAAGTAACCATCAACTACTAGTATTATAGACATGGTTCATAACACCAAAAGCGATAACGCTGATGTGAAATAGACATTTAATCTAGCATTTCACCAAGTCATCGATGTGCTGATAATGGATGTAACTGACGTTAAAAACATTCATCAATTTCGTTTTGTCAGTTTCAAATCTCAACACGCAAGAAACACTCAACATACTTTCCATCATGTATACATTAATCATTTGACACACAAAGTGTATGGTACTTTAACACTTTTTTTTCTTTTAATATAGTACTAGTATATAGATCCTAGTAAATGTACATGCATTTCAGGCTCATATCCACAAAGGTCCTTAGTGAAAACATAAATACTTTTTTTATTTAATAAAATTCTGTGGCTGGTTCATTGAAAGTGTATTTTGTGCTGTATGTTTTGTTTTGGTAAAAATAAACATACGACTCTTTTTTACCATATTTCAAATATAACACATTGATTTCCACTTGTAAGTTTTTACTTAAATATTACTAAATGTATAATTTTCCTTAGGGCCTTGATGGATATAGCCCCAGATCTGTATAATTCACAAAACATTTAAAGTTTGATGTACAAACAAATATTAACCGTCGTCTTCTGTTATAATGAAAAAACACAATGACAAGAAATAACAAAGCTGATTTTAAAAACAAAATCAAAAATTCTGATCATTACGAAGTGAGTATGTGAGAATTATGAACTAATATAGTACAACACTTTGTACTATTTAATGATCTTAATCACTGTGGTATTCAGTATACAATGTTTACAATCGAAAACGCAGTTACGTTAATCATGCATGAGTACACACATAATATCTCGCGTATTATGTGACATTCCAGACTAGGATTGTGTTCACAGTGTTTATATCAGTTTAAACATATGTAGCTTTCTACTCACTGACAAACTATAGGTACTGCTTATTGGTTCATTAAAAATATATATTATGTAACTCTTTAAAAGGGTATGACACCTTTATCTAGTATTAGCAAGACAATTAGCTGACATGATTTACATAGTGATACCGAAACGTTATATCACAGCTACATTAATTAATGAGCTTCAATTCTTCCTACTGAATATGTGTTTAAGTACTGTTGTATTAACGTTATTATAAACAATTAAGTTGTGGACAGTTCAACTAATAGTGCAACTTAAATACAACTTGTACAAGCTGCATGCTAAACCCGACCCAGTTGACCAATACGTGATCTAAACATCATTTGTGACATGTTAAACAACGACACATCAGACAAAATAAAGGCCAATTACAAGTGTGTGTAATGCTTTACTTTCTATGAAAATATGTTAACACAACACAACAAAATGATAAGTAATGGGTCACCACCTTGGGACGGTTAATGCAAAGTAACCATCAAATATTATATCCATGGTTAATAGCAACAAAAGCGATAACGCTGATGTAATATATATGGACATCTAACATAGTCTTGATCCAGGTCATCAATTTGCTGATGGTGGATGTTACTGAGCTAAAACACATTCATCAATTTCCTTTTCTCTCCGCACGCAATAAGGTCCTCTAGAAGAGACATTTACGAATACTTTATTCTCAACAACCACTTCAATCCAAGTATTAATATACATTATTCAGTTAACGTATGTTTATTCAACCTGTTGTTGTGCACAAATGGAATCAAACTTTTTATGTGTCTCAACACTGACAATTGTATTCACGTTTATTCTATAAAATTACAGATGATCGGAAAACATTAAAGCAATATTATTTTGCCGTATGTTATAAACGACAAAACATATCAGTTAGGTATGGTAATACATTTAATTGATAGTATTCTGAGCAAGCTCTCCATGACTTAAGCTAATTAACTGTGCAACTATCAATTTTGCATAATGTGTGAAACAAAACACACATTTTAGCCTGTCATTTGCGTACCAACACGCATGGTTGGTATTTATTTGTGATTCAACGTTCTGTTACAAAATACAATTAGCTTGTCCATTGATTTAAAAGCATCGTACAATTTAAGTAATAACGGTCCGATTATGAACAGTTAGGCTGTTCTTTAGTCAAGAAGAAAAATTTTAAAACAAAAGAGCTTACAATTAAAATCGCATTATTCAATTATTGTTTTGTTAACTCTGCATAAAATTATATTTTAGCCTCCAACAACGCTTAGAACCTTCTCGCCGCCATTTTGCTCACTGACTATAAATATGTAATCGCAACCGTCAATCACATCATTTACACATTAATCACTTTACACACACAGTGTTTGGTACTTTAAAGCATTTGTGTTTCATGTGTTATATAGATGTTAGTACATAAACATCTTTCACTCATATTCAATTTTACATAGAGCCATTGATAGGAAACATTTTATAATGTACGTTTTCCTTTAGATCAGCAATTAGCATGAAAGGCTATGATAAATTGTACTGTCCATGCATTAATTTATTTACAATGAACTCAGTGCACATAAAAAAAATCAATATGCGTTAATACCAGTGCGTCTTTGAGGTCAGCATCTTCATATGACTGAAGCTACTTAGTATGCGACAAACGCGTGAACGGTCACGTGATTACAAAAGCTGAAAAATCTGATACATTACGAGATCTAGGCCAATACAAATACAACAATATTGCTGAATATCATTTTTATCTCACATAACATTTCATTACCAGATGGTTATGCTTTTACTGTAAATGAGACGTTGGACCTACTTTAATACGAATATGTGTTTGTGATATGGTAACAACGACTAAATGAACAATTGCATCGGTTCTGTTAATAGTACTTTACATTTTCTGTCGTTGTTGCATGAATGTCACGTCCATACATGTACATGTTGGTATATTAATTTGATTTAATGTATCCATCGCTATACATAAAGTTATTAATTATAGTTTTCCTACAAAGATAAAAAAGATCTTCGAGTTCGCAATGTGTAACACAATAGCATGATTAGACATATCTAGGGTTAGTGTTAACAGATGAGAACAATTATAATACAGTATCAGATATGAATACATGCGAATCTGGTTCGTATTATAATACAGTATCAGATATGAATACATGCGAATCTGGTTCGTATTATAATACAGTATCAGATATGAATACATGCGAATCTGGTTCGTATTATAATACAGTATCAGATATGAATACATGCGAATCTGTTTCGTATTATAATACAGTATCAGATATAAATACATGCGAATCTGGTTCGTATTATAATACAGTATTAGATATGAATACATGCGAATCTGGTTCGTATTATAATACAGTATCAGATATGAATACATGCGAATCTGTTTCGTATTATAATACAGTATCAGATATGAATACATGCGAATCTGTTTCGTATCCACAAAGCTTCTTAGTGAAAACATAAGTAAATCTTACCAATCATAACATTTCTTAAGTCAGGCTGGTTCATTAAACGTGTATTTTGTGGGGCTTTTTTGGTTTTGCTCTGGTAAAGAATCAACAGATGTTTCTTATTTCAAATATAAAATACTGACCTCCACTTTGACATTGTGGTGTTATTTTTTACTTTAATGACTTTTGATTGTCCTAAGGACTTTTATGGATATTGTTACAGATAATTCACAAAACGTCTAAAGTAACATAATTAACCGATGTTAGTGTTTCTATAACGAAGAACATAATAACGCCCTTGTCCATGTCTATTAGCACATTGAAAACAGTTGAAATAAGTAGGTTGTGCGATTTTAAGTATACCTATAACCGTCGGCTGTTGTTATAATAAAACCAAACACAACAAGAGAAACAACAAGGCTGGTATTGAAAGCATAAGCAAAAACTAATCAACTCGTACGTTACGATAACGACGTAAGTATTTAAATAATGAACTGAAGTATTCCAACACATAATACTATTTCATGACGGTAATCATTGTGGTAGTCAAAATACAACTTTTACAGTTGAAAACGCAGGTAGGCAAATCATATGTAAGTACACAAATAATATGTCGCGTATTATTTTACATTCCAGACTAGGTTTGTGCAAACGATGTGTTTATGTCAGATTAGAAATAGAGTCCTACAATAGCTTTGTTCTTATTGACAAACATTGGTGGCTTATTCGTTCAGTTATATGGTTCATTATGTAACGTTTAATACAGTATGGCACATTCTTCTAATATTAGTTAGATTATCTGTTAACGAGAGATACATAACAACACATTCCAAAAAAAACGCTATATCATTGCAGCTACATTAATAAATGAGACTAAATTATGCCTATTGAATGTATGTTTATTTACTATTGTAAAAATGGTAAACAATTAAAATATAGCAAAGTTCCACTTAATGTGAAACTTCAATACAAAAAGCTGCATTAAATGATGGTTATGTTACCCCGGCTTTATTGGCCAATAATTCACCTAAACATAATTTGTGACATGATGAACAATAAAAGGCATAAACCATAAATATAAAAGTGCTCAATACAAACCAGCATTGTGCGTATTACTTGACTTTCTATGAAAATATAATTATGACGTCTTGTGTTCCTGTACGTTTGAACGCTTTTAACAAAAAGTAAGGGAAAAAGTGTTCGACGTAAAGAAGAACAGTTTTTTTTGGCATCCGAGAGTTACTTGAATAATGCTTATTCTGAGTTCTTATTATTGTCTACTTTCAACCATATATCTACCTTATTTTAGGCAAGTGACGAATTGCCTATACAACACCGTACGATACGCACAACACAACACAAAAAATAAATGTTGAAAACTGGGTCACCGCTTTAGAACTGTCAATTCAAAGTAACCGTCATATATTATATTCATTGTTCAAAGCACCAAAAGCGATAACGCTGATATGAAATATATAGACATTTATCATGGTATTGCACCACGACAAAGATTTGCTAATGGTGGATTTTATTGCAGTCAAAGACAGGCATCAATTTATTTTTGTCAGTTTTGTCAAATTTTTTTCAAAATCTCCACACGCAAGTAGGTCTAGTAAAAGAAACACTTAATAATACTTTACCCACAACAACCACACCGCAAGGTGATAATGACAAACTTTTCCTTTAAACGTATAATTTACCCTTTCTGTTGTTTTTCACAAATAGAAACAAACTAGTTACGTCTGTCATCGCTGAAAATTTAATTCACTGTTTTTCAATGCAATTACAGATGCACGGAACAAATTAAAGACATATTATTTCTCCGTACGTTTTAAATAACAACACATATCCATTAGGTATCTTGTTTCATTTTAGTTTGTGATGTTTTTCCCAAGATGTCCGATTTAAGCTAATGAGCGGTGAAACTATCAACTTTGGATAACTTGTAAACAAAACAAACGTTTTGGCTTGTCATATGCGTCTTGCCATGCATGGTTTGTAATTTTTGTGGTGCACCATTCTATTATGAAATACATTTTGCTGGTCCATTTATGTACAATCATCTTATTATTAAAGCAAGAACAGTCTGGTTTTGAAATGTTTAGCTATTCTTTAGTCAAGAAGAAACATTTGAACACGAGCATTATTCAAATATGGTTATGCTAACTCTGTATAAAATTATATTTCACCCTACAACAATGTTTAGGAGGTAAAATACCAGTAAAGCATTGCGTATCCTTCCGTGGTCCAATCGAAAGTAGTGCCTATTACTAAAGATTTCCTCTTCTCTTCTGGTATAAAAGACATTTTGCAATCTCAGACATGCCTTTTGTGGTTATTTCTTATAGTCCGTGTGTGTCTGGAACATTTGAAAGGCTAACTTGAAAGGTGAACTTTTGGGGTGTGTTTACTGTGGATTAGGGCTTTTGTCGAAATATTACTGCGAAACTCTGTATAACCGGTGTCAGCATTCAGGCGAGATGCATTTGTTAGAAGTAACATATCATTGTTTTGCAATTTTTGTAAGAGAAAAGATTCATCTTTAAATTTATACCATGCTTAAACAATCTGTAATAAAGGAAAGGCAAGAGAAATGCTTGAAAAGTTTGCCGTTTCATAATGGGACCCTATGGGAATTGGAATTACTGGTATCTAACCTAGAACATTCTCGCCGCCATTTTGCACACTGACTCTAAATAAGTAACCGCAACCGTCAATGTCACATCATTTATACGTTAATCATTTGACACAAAATGTGTTATGGTACTTTAATAGCACGTTGTGTTTTATATATTGTTTAGATGTTAGTACATGTAAATGAAAGTCGATGCTTTACGTTTCGCTCACATTTAGTTTTAAATTGAGCCACGAATAGGATTTATTTGCAAAATGTACCTTTTTCATTTCAATTCATAGATAAGCATGAAAAACTTGGTTCAGTTTTGCACTGTATGCATTAATTTACTGACAATGAGCTCAGTTCTCATAGAAATCCAAATGCATTGAAGGAAGGCGGTAATAAACCCATGCGTCTTTAAGGTCAACTGCTTCATATGACTGAAGGTAGGCTGAAAATATGCAATCGATCGCGTGATTAAAAATGCTAAAATGACTGAATCCGAGTGAAATCAAGGCCAATGCAAATGCAATACTTTTTATGACTTTGATTTGTATCTCTTATGACATTTCATTTCCAGATTGTTAAGCGTTTATTGTAAATGAGGCGTCGGACCTACTGTTATACGGATTTGTGTTTGTGATAAGGTGATAACGACCGATTGAACTGTTGCTATTGTGCCGTTATTAGAACATGACCTTTAGCTCGTTCTTGTCCATAAAGGCTGATATATTAATTTGATTTGCTGTATCCATCGCTATAGTGATTAAATTGCAGTTTCCATAAACGATATGAAAGATCTTAGAGTTCGCATAAGAAAACTACTCTCTCTCTCTCTCTCAAGAGATCACCGTAACAAGGCCCATGTTTAAAACGACACAATAATTCTGATCAGCACGTGCATTACAATAAAGAAGTGGATATTTGAGAATTATGAACTATAATATTCCAACACTTAAAATATTTCACCATTGTTGTATTAGGTATACAAATTTTACATTTTATCAGTCGAAAACACAGGTATGCATCTGATTGTCCACAAATTGTATGCCACGTATTATTTGACTGTGTGTGTACGATACGCTTATATAAGATTTATCAAACATATCGTCCTACAATACCTTTTTACTTAACAACAAACAGCGGTACCCTTTATTCGTTCGATTTTTAGATTCATTATGTAACTTTAAAGACACATGGCATATTTATCTAATATTAGTAAGATTATTTTAACAAGATGCACAAAACAAACAAAAAAATGATCAAAGCTACATTAATTAATGAGCCTCAATTCTTTCTACTGAATATGTGTTTATGTACAATTGTATTAACGATAATATAAACCATTAAGTTGTGTAGCCTAGTGTGCAACTTAAATACATATTATACAAGCTGCATAAAATTATAGTTATGTTAGCCCCGTCTAATTGGCAAACACTTCACCTAAAATCATTTGTGACATGATGGACAATAAATATCATAAAAAATAAATACAAACTGGTTCAATATAAATCAACAGTGTGTGTATTACCTGGGCTGGTATTCACAAAGCTCCTAAGGGAATCTTAACTTAAGTTGTACTTAAGTGGAAATTTCTGTACAAAGAAGGCTGCAATACTAAACATATAAGCAATATTTACAAGCTTACAACATTTTAATGTTAAAATGTTACACGAACAGCCAGAGACTTACGGAATTTTATGAATTTACGGAATTTACTTAAGTTTTCCCTAAGGAGCTTTGTGAATACGGGCCCAGACTTCTTATGAACATATATTACTCCTTGTTTCTTTGTATGTTTTTCGTGCTATAAACAAAAAGTAAGGGAAATTGTGTTCGACCTAAAAAAGAACAGTTTTTCGGCATCCGACAATTTCTTGAACAATGCTTATTCTGAGTTCTTATGAATATCAACTTTGTACCTTCTACCTACCTTATATTAGGCAAGTGACGAACTGCCTATACAACACCGTACGATACGCACAACACAACACGTGGCATAAATGGTTAAAAATGGGTCACCGCCTTGGAACCGTCAATCCTACGTAACTATAACTATTATATACATAGTTCATAGTACCAAAAGTGATAACGCTGGTATACAATAGATAGACATTGAATATAGTTTTGCACCAAGTAGTCGATTTTCAGATGGTGTATGTGACAGAGTTAAAATACATTCATCAATTAAATTTTGTCAATTTCAAATCTCCGCACGCAATAAGGTTTTCTGCAAGAAACACTTTCGAATAATTTACACTCAATAAACACACTACAATCCAATTATTATAATACATTATTCCGTTTAATGTATGATTAATTCAACATGTTGTTGTGCACAAATGGAAACAAATTAATTACGTATGCCATCACTGACAATTAAATTCACCGTGATTCACAGTAACAGATGAACGGAACACATTAAAGCACTATTAATTTTCCATATGTTAAAAATCGACAAAACATACCAATTAGGTATCGTATCGCATTTTGTTTTAGTATTCTTGACAAGCTCTCTCTGATTTTAGCCTATAAACGGTGAAACTATCAATTTTGCATAACTAGTGAAACAAAACAAACGTTTCGGCCTGTCATGTGCGCCTGAACATGCGTCCTTGGTACATTTTTTGTGAGGCACCGTTCTACATTTTGATTGTCCATTAATTTACAATCATCTTATAATTAAAGTAATAACGGTCTGATTTTGAAATAACTAGCTGTTCTGTAGTCTAGAGAAAACATTTGAATACGTACGTGCTTACCAATCGCATTATTTTAATAATTTTGTGTACATTTACTCTTTATAAAATGATATAAATACCTTCCAACTACCCTTACAACCTTCTTGCCATTTTGCACACTGACTTACTATCAGTGATTGCAACCTATAATGACACATCATTTATACATTAATCATTTAACAGGGTTTTTTGTGTTTTATATAGTACATGTATATTGCTGTTAGTAAATACACGCGAATGTCAATGCTCTACGTTTCACTCATATTCAATTTTAAATAGAGTCACTAATAGGATACATTTTCATAATGTATTTTTAAATTACGATCCAACGGCTAGTTTGAAAACTACGATCAATTGTACGATTCATGCATTAATTTACTGACGATGAACTCGGTGCTCATAAAAATTCATATGGTTTTCAAGGCGTTAATAAATCAGGGTGACTTTGAGGTCAGAATCTTCATATGATTGAGCTAGGTCAGCTTGGAATATTGGTTACCGGTAACGGGATTTGAACGGCTGCAAAAATTTGATACGAAGCGAGATCTACGAGTTTGCCAATACAAATACAATAATTTTGCTAAGCTTGATTTTATCTCTTATGACATTTCATTACCAGATTATGCTGCTTTACTGTAAATGAGACATCGGACCTATGGATTCATGTTTGTGACATGAAAACCACTACCGATTGAACTTGTTGCATTGGTGCCATTATTAGTACATGTACATGTCCTTTATGTCGTTATTGCTTGCATGCCACGTCCATAATTTATTCTGGTAAATGTATATCAATTTAATTTAATGTATCCATCGAGATAGTTATTAATTGCTGTTCCCCTTGAACAATAAAAAATGTGTACGGCGTGGTAATGTGAAAGACGATAGCATGATGAGAAATCTCAACATGCTAGGGTAAACGATGAGAACACTTGTGACCAAATGTATCTAGTTAATATCATCAAAGCTAGTTGAAGCATTTTTTTAATCATCGTGGTTTATTGTTGTGTTCTTGTAAATAATCAACTGATGCTTTTTACTTTAGCAAATTTCAAAGATAAAATATTAATTTCCATATTGTTACCTAAGATCTAATTTGATCTAGTTATTAATTTTCTTGTATGACCTGTATGGATATGGCCACATAGTGACATATGTTTCACAAAACATTTAGTTTACATTTTCAAACCAATACTAGTGTTCATTTGTTGTGTTTAATTGTCCGGTATTTTACAGGCAAGTAGTCACTTGCCTCAAATAAAGGACCTATGGATGTTAAAGGCCTAGTTAAAGGAATGTCTGGCCTCTCCATGGGGTATTCCACTCTGTGTATTGGTCCACCATACAACCTCTTATCATTATCTGCGATCTTTTCTCTCAGCTGACTGAGCAATGGCCAAGTGCACTGTTTCAATTGCAGCAGTGTATTAATATTATCTGATAAGGGTCACCACACCTTGTCCACATTGTGACCACAGCAGTGTGCTAATACACAGGAGTACAATACCCCAGATTTGTGTGGGGGGGGTATCAAATAAAGAACGATTAAACTGGGTCTTTAAAGGGACTATGTCATCGAAAAGGGCCTCAAAGGGGCATTAGATATTAATACTGGCATATAATAACGGTATATATAATGGGAAAAGAGTGTACGCATTCTTAAATAAAAATCAATTTATTATATGGGTTGTGTTTGTTTGGCACTTTTTATGTTTTAAATTACATTTTGACGTCAGAATTGTGATCATTTAATATAACCATAGTTTACAAACGACTCCTTACAAAGCATGATAGCGCAGTTGGTTAAATCTGTGTCTACTGTCATTTCTTCGTATGGTTCCTAAGTTGTGAGCTCAATACCCAATAGGGTTTTAATTTTTTATGGCTTTTTGGCTAATTTGTTTTTATCAAATATCTTATTGTTTATTATATTATGTTTTATCATTATTACATGTCTTAATAAAGCGCATTGCTATCACATAACGTAATTTATAGTGCAATAGGAAGCCAATTGTTCGTCGACCTAGTCCCTTTAATATAGGCCTCTCTCCTTCTCATGTTTCTAGAGTTGTACTTATCTTATATCAATAACGAATAACATTAAAACTACCTGTTTCATTCCATTAGCATGATCAAACAGTTGAGACAAGTAAGCTTTTCGATTTTTAAATATATTTATCCGTCTGCTTTTGCAATAATAAAAAATACAATGACAAGAGATAACCGTAACGAGGCCGATTTTGAAAACAATTCACATTAAACTTATCAACACTTGCGTTACACTAACGAAGGAGTATTTGAGAAATATTAACTGAAGTATTCCAACACTTAAAACTATTGTATGATCTTAATCATTGTGGTATTCAGTATACACGTTTGATAGTAGAAAACGCGGGTACGCAAATCATCTGTATGTACACAAATAATATGTCGCCCATTATTTGGCATTCCAGACTAGGTTTGTAATATTCAGCGTACACTTTTTGATTGTATCAGTCAAAAACGCAGATACGCATCTGTAAGTACACGAATTGAATGTCACGTATTATTTGACATTCCAGGTTATGTGTGTGTGAACAGTGAGCTTACATAGGATTTAAACATACGATCGCACATTAACTACCTACTTAATTACTAACATTGGCACCCCTTATTTGTCATTCATAATCTAGTCTCCCGGTCCCCTCAAAACTAGTTGTTACCGAGACGTACATATAAACAAGATACACAAAATGATCTGTATATAAAAACTACAATAATTTAATATAGTCAATCAATTATGATAATTGAGATGGCATATGTTTAGTGTTCTATTAATTACACGAATATAAATTATAATTTATATTAATTACAATTTTCCGAAATCCATCTGTCTGTCTGTCTGTCCGTCTTTCTGTCTGTCTGTCTGTCTGTCTGTCTGTCTGTCTGTCTGTCTGTCTGTCTGTCTGTCTGTCTGTCTGTCTGTCTGTCTGTCTGTCTGTCTGTCTTTCTGTCTGTCTGTCCCTCTGTCTATCTGTCTATCTGACTCTCTGTTTATCTGTATGCTTTTTAGAGACGTACCACATCCTTTATTTCGTACCTGTGCACACTGGCATTTCACACACGTCACTACTCCTCTCGGCTCGATGACCGGGCTCCATATGTCACCCACCATGTAGAACTGGTCGCCCAGCCAGCATCCTGCAAACCGAAACATCGGCAAAACATATGCAAAAGGAAGTAAATATAACAGGTTTTTGTGGCATACTTCTTCCTTCCATGAAAATTTAACAAACATTCGCAAAAAACGTCGCGAAACTGTCTAGACGGTTTCGTGAAAACAGTATCTGGTTATCAAGAAATTTGAAGGAAATCATGCTAACAGCCCGTCAACGTCTGCATATGTAAATAAACTACATAATATTTGATATCTTTATTATCAAATCAAACTAAAGTGTTTTTTAATAATTAAACATTATTTGGAATTATATCATTGTTCAAATTTCTCAAATGTCTAATTTACTTAAATAACTTCGAGAATTGACGGTATTGGTTCAATTGGCTGTGGAACTTTCAAGCAATTCACATACATCTATTCATAGAACCAGCGTCCTCGTAAGGTAAACGGTCAATATTATAATGTTATTAAATAAGCGATTTCATACAGGCACTGTTATTTGTCCAATGTCTGTTGTAGGGCGAATGCCAATACAGCTGACCGAGGACAAATAACAGTGTCTGTATGAAATCACTTATTTAATAAGTATTTTATTGGCCAACTTTATTATAGTCAGTCGTTATTATCCCTGAAAATTCTACAAATCCGAGTGTTTAGTGTTTTGTTTTATTTATTGCAAGATGCCGCCATTTTGTTTCTGGAAAAAACTTCCATAATTCCAATTTCATATAAGAACAGTTCAATCAAAAGTTCTAAATCTCATACATGCACTGGTTTTAATATTGTAAAGTTGATTAATAAAACATGCACCATAAGCAATAGAGATTTCTACGGACGGCAATATAATTGCTCGTAGTCCATTTACACTTACTTACAATGTCTAATGTAACCAAATTTCGTATGTGTAATCATCACCTACCAGTTGAAAAGGGCCGCTGGCAAAATATCGAAAGAAATGAAAGAACATGTCATCTCTGCGATTCAAATTACCTAGGCGATGAGTTCCATTATATTTTCAAATGTCCTTACTTTGTAAAAAAATCAAAGGAAAAACCTCTTACCAAATATTAAGCATAATACCTGTAATACGATTCATTTCAAAAGAATTTTGAATGAAACAGATGAAATTAAAATACAAAATTTAGCAAAATTCATAAAGATTATTTTATATTATTTTAAAAACACACCAGGCTAATTAGAATAATAAAACGCTGTACTTTACAGATTGTTTTATTCTATGTCTAAAAAATAACGTGAGTCTATTTGATTACCTATAATTAGTAAATGATACTGTACCTATGCAGCTTGACCTATGTATTAGCATGTAAACTTCCTTTTGTACCGCTTGCTCATTTACTTGTAAATGAACTGAGAGCCAATTTAATTACTCCCAGTTCATAGCTTGTACTGTACCTATACAGCTTGACCTATGTATTACCATTATAAAATTATTTCCTTACCTCCTGTTCACATTTTGTCAATGTGTTGAGAGTATTAATAAACTGTAAAACTGTAATAAAGTGCAAGTGCTCAGACTTGAAATGTGTTATTAAGCGAACGGTCAGTGTATAGTTAAGGTCAGAATTGAATGAGCTCACTTTGAATTACTGCTTATATTTTGAAACCTTATTTTCGCACATATTTTGGAACGAAATATCAAATTGACATTTTATGTCAGAATTAGATGAAATCACTTTCAATTACTGCTTATATTATGACATTTTATTTTAGTACATATTTTGGAACGGAATATCGAATTTACATTTTATGTCAGAAGTAGATGAAATCACTTTAAAGTTTCATTGAAAACAAATGTGGTCAAAGGGTTTTGAAAGTTTAGAGGACCGCCACATAAAAGGTTAAGTGAATAATTTACATTTCATAATTGCACTTTGGAATTATTTGGCAATTCTTCACTTCTGTTTTTCTAAGAGTTGACACTTTTGTTCAAGAATTGTACACATGCTTCACTCGCAAACATATTTTTAGGACCACTTATGAAATTCAATGAAGTAACATAATTATCAAAATGAAACTAGATTGAAACTTTGGCATAAAGAAGGGCTCAAATGTTAAAATATACAGCATGGACAGACCTTACAGGGTTTTAGTAATATCAGATAGGGACATGTACGAAAGCTCGGTAGTGACTTCATTATTCTCATTTATTAATTATGAATTGTGAAGTCTGAAGTAAGAAAATAATTTATTCACAGTTCCTACTTCACGATTTTCAATAAAAATCGTGAATTCGTGAAGTGTGAATATGTTAATTTTGCACGTCACAGTTCACCCTTTTTCAAAATATCGTGAATTCGTGAAGTGTGAATAAATGAATGTTTACACCATCACTTCACACTTCCAAATAAGGAAATATGAACAAAGAAGTCGTAGTAATGTGTCCTGTTTCTGTCTGTCCAAACATGAGGATTCCGATTTATTCATGGAATCGCGATATCATTAAGCAGTTGGAAACATTCAAATTTTTATTTGCATTAGAAACCAACACCTATATCATGGACCCTACGTTTTTAGTTGTTAGTAACCGTGTAGAAACACCTGCAAATAGGTCTTCTTCTTGTTTATAATGCGCACTGAACCTAAAGATCTACTAATAATTAATTGTACTTTTGCATATTTATATTTAATTATTGAACCAATTGATTAAAGAGAGACTGTCTGATTTTGAAAACATGTTTCTAGCCTCTTCCGGCACGCACTTATAAAATACATTTGTATATGACATAGAATACAACAAACGTCATCTAATACTAAAACAAATACTATTTGAGGCGTGCCGTGGGAAAACCGAGCTTAATCCGCGTGCGTAAAGTGTAGTCCAGGTTCAGCCTGTGCAGTCCGAGACGCACTTTCCGCACGTGCATTAAGCCAGATTTCCGATGACACGCCTCATTTTATTTATAATAGCATATATTTTCTGTCGATACAGGCCCGTTTATCCTACAGCAACGGTTACATTCGGTTTTGATGTAGGACAATTAGAACAGCGGATGCACCATCAATCGGTCTTACACGTCGAGACGCTGTATATACACGTTATTTATGTTTTTACTGCGCAGTAAAACATACTTTTAAAAATTGTCTCTATAAATACGCATTTCTGAACAAACCTTTTTCTCAACGTGTATTATCATTTTATTAAAAACGAATTCCGAACTCACTGCAAAAAAAATGGATGGTTTAATTTTATGATAATCACTACAATTTCAGTGTTTTAAACAAACGTAAGCATATATGTATATATTAAAACTAATATTCTATTAATGTGTTTTCGAGAAAAACTACACGCGAGAATTTCTCAATAGATAAATACAACAAACAGTGTGGGTTGTACCATGATAAAAGTTGCATCCACAAGAATATTAATATAATGATATAACAAATATATTTGAAAACATGTTGATGTATAGTTCTTCCTACACCTGACATTTATTTCGTTGGTTAAAATAATTTCACCCAATAAAATAAGCTTTCTAACGCCAGGCTCGGGTGCAGAAATTTGGGGTTAGAGGGGGCGTAACAAAAAGAAAACGAGGGGGCGGTACAAAAAGAAAACGAGGGGCGGGAGAAGAAAACGAGGGGGCGGAACAAAAAGAAAACTTACGCGTTATCATAGTTCAGTATTTTGCAGAGATTCTAGACGAGCGCTAACCTTATTGGCAACATAACAGTTCGGGTACGCCGCGTCCGATTCCCTACCACCCCACCCCTCTCGTAATCCGTATATGACCACACTATTATATATAATCTAAGGAATCCTGATCCCGCCAGTTAAATTTGTACCTGTACTGACCGCGACGATGCGACATTTCATTTTGTATTTTTTGCCGATCTCGCACTGAGAAACTTCATCGACGCGCGAAATATATTACGTGTGTTCACGTTTTTCAAAGTGCGAGATAAATAAATAAATAATAAACTGTCGCGTTGACGCATCGTCGCCGTCTTGTACAGAGCGAAATTCTACTGTCTGAATAGGATTCCGTAATAATCATTGGGTCCTACCTGGTATCGTATTGTTGTGCGTACGTCCGTACGTGACCCCTTTCAGAATATCCGGACCGCTCCATTGCGATTTTCGCGATGATTGTGCATATCGTGCAGTCATAACGACAATAGCTATTAATAGCATCAGCGCGCGTGTGTCTCCAGTAATATTCATATTGTCTATTGTATATATTGTTTTTTTTTGTAAAACTTAGTTCACTTCACTTGGTTTCATTATACATACTTGAAACTTAATTTGTTCAACGTTGAATTTTTTACGTCAATTTTAATGAACTCTTTTATAGTAACGCGCTAATGCGTATAATTGTTTTTACCGAGTCTGTCATGTAACGTTGGTGAATGATAAAAATAAACACTTTCCGAATCTTCAGCGTAATAAACACCTTAATAAAGTATTGAGAACTTATTACTTTTCTTTCAAATATTCCAGCATGTTACATTAAATGGCATTATTTCAAATGCGATAACCAAGCTATACAAAGATAATCTTATAACAATATTTTTTTAAGTTATCCACACTTTATATTTCAAACATAGTTATATTTTAATTTGTTATTTAATAATAATTGAACAATTTATCGTTTCAATAATTTCCTTTCAGTATTAAAATGTCTGCGTAGTATTGAATAGAACAGTTATATAAAAATTCGCAAATTAAACATTGATTCACACCACGTAAAATTTCAAACTCCAATAAAATATTTATAAATGATAACGAAATTGACATTTCAAAGGCATTGTATCCATTCGTTTTCAATGGATTCGTGAAAATTGCGATTGAACTGAAAAGTGTGGATTTTTTAGTATCTGATACATTATTGTTTGATTCAGTCCGCGTTGACTTTAATCTCTCTTGGGCATGACTTTAGCGCGAATTGGGGGATTAGTAAAGAAAGTGAAATATTCAAGTATACTGTACGACGTAGTAAGGGTGCAAATAGCTTCTCTGTGCCAATCTATACGAGCGATAAATCGACTGCTGATTTACGATTTGTTAGTGTGTTGTTTTTCGGCGTCGCTGTATAAGATCACTTTTGACCTAGATTTCTTGCGATTATTATGCAGCGGTAAAATTGATTGCCGCGATTATTATGCAGCGGTAAAATTGATTGCCAATAGAATTTGGCAAATTTTCTACTTTTAGCGAATGCAAACTTACAACAATGGAATAATGTATACCAACAACTGTTGCATACTTTTGGGGATTAAAATGCACATGATTGTTTACATATGCAGTTAAAATAAAGTTACAATTATATCTTCGACATACACTCTAGAACTGAACATAATTATGAACATATTTTTTCATTGTATGCCAAGAACAGAATATTATATTCGTTCTCAGAATTAATCCACTGTTTAGCCTAGCGCCACGCTCTATAAATAACAATTGATTGTAGTGAGTTCAACAAGCTCACTATCATTTTAAAATTAGCGCGCGTTTAGCTGCCGGTGTATCGCTGTTATAATATACATGCATCAATTAGCGTTCAGAGAATAATAAGAGCGAATATTTCAATAAATGGGGAATTTATGTTTATAAACTTACTGTGCATGTTAATTTGAATGGCTGTTGCGTTCTATTAAGAATTAAATAAAATTGCACATTTCTATCAACTTCTCCAGTAGATGTTAATCAACCTATAAAAAGATATATTTCAATAAATAAAATGTGGTGAAATAAGTAACGGAATACGTCGAAATGTTATTCGTGTTACTTTTACTTCATTTCGTAGCATTAATACATTATTTGCAATACCAGTTATACACAGAAACCCTTGATACATCAGATTCCTACCGAATATAATTTATAATCTTCATAGTCTTATGAAATTTTTTGTTTGTGTTATCAAAAATGGAAGTCATCATTATTTTAAGTGCGCTGAATATTTCCTGAAGATTGCTTTTCATAAGGACACACAGTATAAATGATTAACTGACTTCAAAATGCGTATGTATTATGCATAGATAACTTCAAGATGAAGGTAGGGTATATTACTTAAGAATAACTATACGCGTCTGATACATAATAATTAAACGAGGGGCGTCGTGGGAAAACCGGTCTTACTGCATATGCGTAAAGTGCCGGGCCGGATTAGCTTGTGCAGTCAGCACAAACTAATCCGGGACGACACTTTCCGCTTTTGTATTTTATGTTTCAAGGAAGTGTCTTCTAGGCATAAATCCACTGCAGGCCGAAAGTGCTGTCCTGGATTAGCGTGTGCGGACTGCACAGGCTAATCCGGCACGACACTTTACGCACATGCATTAAGCCCGGTTTTCCCACGACGCGCCTTATTTTCATTCATTCCCGCAATTATTTTCGTACATTGTTAATTTGTTAAATTTGGCTGACAAATTTATATAATAATGATGTCAACGTTAAGTATTTAGGTTATTTATGTATCACTGGTGAAAACATGGGGCGGTATGATCGGTTTATTCACGGTACAAATATTAATAATTATTGAATTAATCACACATTAATTTTGGGATATGAGAAGTTTTCTTATGGTGCTCAAAAAATATGGGGTCCGAGAAGTCGCCTTGTCTATGTGGGGACCGAAAAATCTGGGGTCCGAGAAGCCACGTAACCGATCATCTTGGCCCTCTTGTATTATGTTTAGGGTAAAATGATATCTCATTATTAATGTCAATGCCGATGGTCTTTTTTAGAAGACATTTCTTTTTTGTCACTTAACACACACTACTGCTGTAAGAAATAAAATTTAATAAATAACATAAAATAAAAAGTACTATAAGGTCGAATAATTCAATTCTGGGCCCGTATTCACCTGCCCCTTTCTTAGACTTAAGACTTAAGAATAAAGAATGGTCTTAAAACTGTCCTGTAATAAAAAGGATATTATTTTGAATCATACGTGGTATTCGCTGACTGAAATTATAGAATTCTGTATTAAGAACTATTTGTTAATGACAAATGCAAAATTTGTACCAGCATATTTGCAAAACACAATGCATTTTTCTTGAGTCTAAGTCAATTCTTTATTCCTATGTCTAAGAATAGATTGGTGAATACGGGCCCAGGGTATTCGCAAAGCATCTTAAGTATTTTCGTAAATATTTTCACTTATGTGCAAACTTTGAATTTTATATTTCGTTACTTAATAGGCATATGCATATGTTGCTAATATTGCTCAAATAACAATTTCATATTGATGCTATTTGAAAGTGTTACTTAATGCTAAACTGTTTCTTTATCGAATTATACAGTTGAGGAAATTACCAAAGTTAAGGCTAACTAAAGATTCCCGGACAGCTAGTATTGTCTGTCATTTCACACATCTACATGTAACAGCTGTGGAAAATATAATTTTGTATTAAACGACTACGGACTCGGTCTTGTAAAATCAGGATTAAAATAAATATAGTAAATGTATACCCATTGCATTTTTAAATGCGTCTTATGAACTACTTATTATATGAGCAGGAGATATAAACTGATATCCAATTTCGACAATAAAATACTGTTTATATTATCTGTGCGTTTTTTCCATTCCTGTGTCAACCTTGGTCTTAAAGGCACCGAATCCGCGTTAATAAAAATATTTTATAAACGTTAATCCTGTTCAAATGTATTTTAAATCACCCAATGTTTATACAAATAGTATATTGTTGACATTTGTTCGGATTAAGAAAATGTTGCTTACTCGGTTAATTTCTCTAAAATAGAAATAAATAATACAAAAATCTAACTATTATTATTGGTTTACAAAATAATTATGTGTTTAATTTTAAAAGTATCAAAGAAGTATTCATATAATTGTTATACAATACTATTCCAAAAAGTATACGTAGATTGTTATTATTTTAATGATTGTGTTATTGCATTTGTTGCTGTTATTGTTGTTTGTTGGATGGTGTAATTAGATAATAATTAATGTATGTATAATTAACGCAAAACAAATATTGCTAATTTAATTTAAATGCGCATTTCTTAATAAATCAAATTGCTAAAGCAAGTGCTCACGATGCATTTCTTTTTTCTGAAGTGTAAATACGTTGAGCGACATACATAAATTGTAAATCTTTTTAAATTTGTTTTGACGGCAAACAGATACCTTTTGCTAATTTGTGTGTATTTTATAAAGAGTGCAAATAATTGGTCCATTGTCGAAGTGAGAAATACTTGGGTGTTTATTTCTTAAGGGCCAATTCTTTAAACCCCTCTTTTGTGTTCTTAATTCTTGAATAAATACGAGAAACGCAATGCAAATATTTGACTCTAAATGGTCAAATTGAAAGTAACAGTATGCGTATTGGCTATATAATAGCATCAATGGTAAAATCACATATTTTGGGTTAATAAAAGCGGAGAATATACCTTCGGCAAACATGATAATAAAAGAACTTAAGAGAAATCATCTTAATGGCATTCCGCAAATAAACGTACTCGGCAAGTAAGAATTACGACAGAATGTGTCACGAAAAAGGACCTTACTCATCATTAGTTAGACTTTCGTGATTTCTTGTTCACTTATTAAGTGTCGGACATTGAATTCTAGTTTAATAAAAAATACAAGTAACATTAAATGAGAACGCATACCAGCAAACAAAGCATTAGAACAATATTAGAACGCGTGTAGATTATTTATTGCATATTTGGGAGACTTTATCTCCTGAAACAACACAAAAAACGTCAATAAAATAACTAATACATATTGCGCAATGAAGATTAGTAATTGTATTAGATAAAAGATAATATGGTAAAGGGACGTATCGACGGCTTACACGGTATAATATTTTCAAACATAAATGATATGTTAAGAAGTATTTATTAAATGACTGCTTAACACATGGGTCTCGATTTTATAATCAAACAATAAAATATTGTTTTTATAATTATAACAAGTCGTAACCGTGACACCTTTCGCGGGCGCGGGTTAATTCAGTAGTACTAGTAAAATCGACATGAATGAAATGTACATGATGCATGCGCACTATTGATGACTGTACTGTAGCTTAGGAAAGTTTTCATTGAAGTGCGCGATTTTGTAGGCGCAAGTTCGAATCCTGCTGGAAACATTTTTTATTTTTTGGCATCGTAGTTTTTCTAAACAATATATTATTGCTACTAGAAAAATATATTCGTGAATAATGGCAATACATGTATGCCTTACTTTAATACGGGTCTATATTTACAAGAAATACCGCATGTGCAACAATCTCGCTTCTTAGCGCGGCGCAAACATCGGTAAAATTCTTGGGGAGCGTTAAATATTATTTGCCGTAACTTCTTTATTTTTGTGCTCTCAGAAAAGTACAAGCGGATTTGAAAAGAGAATTTCATGCTCTTTTGCATAGTACCATTTATTTTATTTTATTTTAAAATTTAGGTGGGGGAATTTGCACTTTTGTAACATCATCCTATTTCCTATATAAATCACTAGAACTTCGGTCGGAAATATGGTGCATTTTCAACTTTATCGCAGAAAAACAAACACTTTCCCTTGTTTGTCAGAAAAGTACAGACGGATTTGAAAAATTCATTCTTTGCTTGTTCGAATGGTGTTAATTTTGTTTTATTATTTAAAAGTTTAGGCAGGGGAATTTAGGCTTAAATGAGGTACCTATAGTTTAGCATTCATTTCCGTGACTCAATACGGAAATAAAAGAGCGTTGTCGAACGATACCAACTTGGTTCGTGGAACACTACTGTTCTAGCAGTATATGTTCCCCGCGGCGTTTATTGGGGGCAATAAACAGATAACAATCTTGGTATTCATATCATAGACCTTTTAATCTGCAGTTTAGATTATTTTAGATAATGAAATCCAGAAGGAAATTTAGATGTATTGTTTTTTTTATAGCAATGCATTAGAGTTATATTCATTGAGATATTTCACAGTATGCATGGTAATTGATCAATATGTTAGTTAATAGATCTGTGTTTATAGCAGAAGACATACTTTCAATTATTGTTTATTTAAAGGTAAGAAATTATGCCTACATATTTTGATTCACAAACAAGGTTTTTAAATGCAAAATGTCAACATAATACCCGAAATAAATGACAGAAACAAAGGAGAAATAAATAGTTGTTTTAATATACGCGTAACAATAATTCCATACTGAAATAAAGACAAAACAAGCTATAATAGCTGAAATTACAAAGTTCTGATAATGTAACTATTAAAATTTATAACTTTCAATGATTAAACTTTTTTTAAGTTTCTATATTAATTAAAGTTGTATATATCAAATAAAAGGGGATAATGCAGGCACTGTATGGGTCGGTATTATAATCAGCTGATGACTATCATCATGCATTGGTGCTGTCCTAATTGTTTTTAGCATTATATTGTTGGTGCTAAGTGCCAGTGTGTGGTTGTTTTGACAAGGGTGCGCCAACTCGTCTGAAAAGGGGCTATATACCTGGTCTCCACGGATAGGCGAAGGTGCTGTCCTAATTGTTTTTAGCATTATATTGTTGGTGCTAAGTGCCAGTGTGTGGTTGTTTTGACAAGTGTGCGCCAATTTGTCTGAAAAGGGGCTATATACCTGGTCTCTAAGGCGAAGGTGACAAATGGGGCCACTAAATAATTTGCTTGTGTAATCCCCAATATGTCATTCGTAGAGAACCAGCTGCAATGCATGCTTTGTGATATACCTGTTTTCTATCTAATTATTGTTACTGTTATTGTTTTTATCATCATCATCTTCTTCTTCTTCTTCTTCTTCTTCTTCGTATGATGATGATGATTATTATTTTGTTATTATTATTATTATTATTAGCAGCAGCAGTAGGAGGAGTAGAAGTAGTAGTAGTTGTTGTTGTTGTTATTGATCATTATTATTGTAATTATTATTATTATCAGCAGCAGCAGCAGTAGTAGCAGTAGTCGTAGTAGTAGTAGTAGTGGTAGTAGTAGTAGTAGTAGTAGTAGTAGTAGTAGTAGTAGTAGTAGTAGTAGTAGTAGTAGTAGTAGTAGTAGTAGTAGTAGTAGTAGTAGTAGTAGTAGTAGTAGTAGTAGTAGTAGTAGTAGTAGTAGTAGTAGTAGTAGTCGACTATTAGTAGTAATAGAAGTAGTGGTTGTTGTTATTATTGTAGCTTGATGTTATTATTCAAGACTGTGGATTGAATGTTAACCTTAATATTTTCCAACAGATAATAAAATTGGATAAAAACAGAAGTGTGTTGCTTTATCTCTTGCATACTGATATATCATGGGATCATATATGGGTCTAGTAGTAGTAGTAGTAGTAGTAGTAGTAGTAGTAGTAGTAGTAGTAGTAGTAGTAGTAGTAGTAGTAGTAGTAGTAGTAGTAGTAGTTGTTGTTGTTGTTGTTGTTGTAGTAGTAGAAGTAGTAGTAGTAGTAGTAGTAGTAGTAGACTAGCAGTAGTAGTAGAAGTAGTAGTAGTTGTTGTTGTTGTAGTAGTAGAAGTAGTAGTAGTAGTAGTAGTAGTAGTAGTAGTAGACTAGCAGTAGTAGTAGTAGTAGTAGTAGTTGTTGTTGTTGTTGTAGTAGAAGTAGTAGTAGTAGTAGTAGTAGTAGTAGTAGTAGACTAGCAGTAGTAGTAGTAGTAGTAGTAGTTGTTGTTGTTGTAGTAGTAGAAGTAGTAGTAGTAGTAGTAGTAGTAGTAGTAGTAGTAGTAGTAGTAGTAGTAGTAGTAGTAGTAGACTAGCAGTAGTAGTAGAAGTAGTAGTAGTTGTTGTAGTACTATTAAAGACTATGGATTAATTGTTAACCTTAATATTTTCCAACAGACAATAAAATTGGATAAAAACAGAATTGTGTCGCTATATCTCTTGCATTCTGAAATACTCCTGCGAATAAACACTGCGCTAACAGAACAGCCAGATAACATTGTTGAGGGTATGAAAGAGTAAAAGTTAGTACCGATTGAATCTTAGATAAGTCAGTATCGATAATCAGATAAAATCGATAGCAGCCGAAAATCTTCGGAAGATTTCCGATTAGTACCGAACAGCTGACTGTTTACCGGGTAGTACTATTGATTTTATTAGCTAGACTATCTGGCTTACGAAGAAAAGCGAGATTGTTCAGTATGGTCGATATGCCCCATTCACAAACAACTGTGGCATTGTTTTAATTAAAACACAAGCAATAAGACTAACGACGGGTAAATTATGTTATTAGCAGTAGTAGTCGTTGTTGTTATTATTGTATGTTTGGCGGCAGCAGCTTCAGTAGGTGTAGAATAGTAGTAGTAACTATAGCAATTGTTAAGTCAGACATGCTGTTCGGTATTTAAAACAATGCCTTTAGAAAGGTTTGGTATTAGCAAAGTGTTTCTCTAAGTTTCTCTAAGTATTACGTAGGACCTTTCTAATCGGCTGTTCCCAGTTTTTATCACTTGTGTACCGTAATTACCTTAAGTATTGGGACACCCTAAATATTGGGACACCCCTATTTTTGGAAAAATATTTTTTTTCGCGCTCCTTAATATTGGGACACATTTAAAATTTAAATTATTTCGTGTCCTTAAATATTGGGACACCAAAATAACACCTTATGTTGTTACTGTATGAGCAATCCATACCCTGTCACTACGTACGCTAGTTGCATAGCGACTTATGACACGGTACACAGCGCTTGCTTATCCTTGCACCATAATATACACCATCAGGGGTATGTTTTTATGCAGTTGACACGTGGTGCAAACTGTGCACTCAATTGGAGCATTGTCTTCTCAATTAAGCTTCTCAATTTAATACCATAAATTAAGGCCCCAGCAAGAAATAATTGCTCTGATCAACATCAGTCAACTAAAAAAAAGCCGCATTATAATATTTTATAATTACATATTTAATATATTTTAGCAAGCGATTATTATCCCAAAGAAATAAAAATAATTAATTGGTTGAAGATGGCGTTTTATAGGCAGTTAGCCACTTGCTTTAAATATGTGTAAATTGATTTATTTTCTTATACTTTCTGTTTTGTTGATGCAACTGGTGTGTCATAACGTTTACATTGAACACGCCATCATCGATGCATTATGAATGCGCAATAATATAACGTTGTGAATGGCATAATCTTTACGTAAATCACACATTATCCGTTGTATTGTATTTAATAGAGAATGATTTAAATAACGTCAGTAAAATATGAAAAAAATACTAAGACAAGGTGACAGACGAAAAAACAAGTGCATGACACAAACGATTAATTTTTTATTGATTATGCATATGTTAATATCAAAGTTACAATGTTGTATTTTACGGAAGATTTCGTTAACATTTCGATCACGCTGACTGTCCGCATCAGTATTTAAATAAATAGTCACATCTTTAATAAATTAACTTAATTTTGAGACACATTTATATGATTTTTTGTCATTTAGGTTTCATTTAGAATATCGATACAGACTAACTGAAATATTGTTTAAGTATAAAATATAAATATATCAATGTTTGAAACGAAATGATCCATAACCAACAAGTAATCCATTGCTCTTTATTTCTCCTTAATATCTTCTGACTTTATTGCTTGGTTTGAGGTTTTTTCTTTTGCATCGCTTCGTCTATATCTGTGAAGTCCGAATCCGCCTAAAGTATCCAGGCCGCGTTTTTCAACAGCATCTTCGTCTTCATTTGCTTCGTCACTGAGATCGCTATCATTTTTGTCAAGTTCATACGCGTACATGTCAGGGTTTCCTTCTTCGTCACCTGCTCGTTTAAAACCATCGTGTAAATACACACCTCCGAGCGACGACAACCTTCGGTTCATGCCAGAATCGTGTATGTGGGTACCGCCCAGCGAGCTAAGAAACCTTTTGTAAGCTCCGTGAAGATTAGCCCCACCGAGGCTATCAAGTCCTCTTTTATAGTTCGATATATTTGTTCCTCTGAGTGTCGAAAGGTATCGTCGCTTATCAGCGAGGCGTTTAAAACCGCGATGGATATAACTGCCACCGAGTGTGGAAAGGTATCGTTTGTTTTCGGGGATATTATCCGAACTTCTCTTGTAGTCGTGGATATTTGTACCGCCCAAAGAAGACAGAAATCGTTTGTACCCCGAGTGAAGACCGGTACCTCCAAGCGTGTCAAAAGGTCTGCGTTTGTAGTAACTGTGGAGTTGAAAATTGCCTAGAGTGTCAAAGCCACGTTTGTAATAACTGTGAAGCTGCATATTTCCGAGAGTGTCGAAGCCTCGCTTGTAGCCATGAAGCTGCATGTTACCAAGGGTGTCAAATCCTCGTTTCTCTTCGTCCTTTTCATCTTCGTCTGTCGAATAGTATTCGGGTACTTCTGGAAAACAATAATAAAGCTTTTAAATAAGTACATTTAAAATTATCGGATTATTTTAAAATTACGTTTCGAAAGTTAGCGGTTCATGCTTGATATTCTTCAAGGAACACTGATAATGAAATATGTGAACTAACAACAGGTCTATGCTGATCGATAACTTTTTATCCCATCATTAGGTGTGCATTGACGAAATAAACCCCCATAGAATAAACTTAGTTTTATTAGCACACCGTGGGAACAATCAAACACGCGCAGGGCCAAGGCTCGTGGTTTTCTAAGCCTAGCTAATAAATTTAACTTTATTCAACACTGACCTAGTATTCTCTATATACATATCACCCCGGTACATTTACATGCGTATTCACTAACATTCTCTGAATTTAAAGTTTGTGATCTTTGCGCAAGTTAAATACATGTAATGCAATCCAAATGAAATATTTGTATTGTCTGCATGTCTATGTATACATTCATACACAAAAACAATAGAACACTAGAAAGCATTCAGGGAGCAAAAACCTGCACCAAGATAGTCAGCTGAGCCTATCTCCCGATACTGAAGAATGCTTAAACAATTATACTGAACCAAAAAATGATTCGGATAATCACCAAAGTCTGATCATTAAATTGTTTACGCATTTCCAACCTTCTCATGCTTTTTCATGCAAATCCGTAAATTTGCTAACAAACGACCAGATAAACACAATTAACGTGGGTCAAAAAGCTCCTTGCGGAAAGCGACTACCTTCAACTGCGTCCATGGATCTCGGTGGTCTGTAGTCGAATGCATATATCCCGCCCAGAGTGTCTAACTGCCGCTCTTTTTCGTCCTGTAAAACACATAATTGCGCTTGTCGTGGGAAACCCAGACATAATGAACCTGCGTAAAGTCTCGTCCAAGTTCAGCCTGTGCAGTCCGCAGAGGCTAATCAAGGACGGCAATTTCCGTCTACAGTGGATTTATGTTTACAAGAGACTTCCTTGGATTAGCCTGGGACGACTCTTTACGCACATGCATTACGTCCCACGAAACACCTCATATTATTTTTTATAAGATTAACGCTAGGCTAAATTAAAATTGGAACTATTTTACTTTGAACATGTATATTTTAACACTTGCGTTTTTCGAAACTTTATGCATTTAAACCAGTTAACGTTGTTTTTGTTTTACTTTTGGCACAGTTTTGCTTATGGGGTTTGAGTTTTATTATCCTTTATGTGTTGTAATTACATGTACTATTTTATTATAGACGTTCCTACAAATGTCAATCATACGCAAATTAATTAAGTAGTTTATTAACTATCACGCGTTAACATTTAAGCTATTTTGCATAAACAAGCACGTGATAAGTCTTGTGAAGTGTTTTTGAAGGTCGATGAATGGAATTTAATCATAGATAATAGATGAGAAGGAATTTCAATTTTAGTGGCAATACGCTCTAACGAACAACTATCAGCTTGTAGTATTGTGTGATAGAAACAATTTATACGAGTATATTGCATCCAGACGTAGATATAATAAATGAGGCGTGTCGTGGGTAAGCCGGGCTTAATGCATGTGCGTAAGGGTCGTGCCGCATTAGCCTGTGCAGTCTGCACAGGCTAATCCAGGACGGAATTATCCGACTTCAGTGGATTTATGTTTAGAAGAGACTTCCTACAAACCGAAAATACCATAAAAAGCGGAAAGTGCCGTTCCTGGATTAGCCTGTGCGGACTTGTCCTTTTTAGAAAAAATAAAAAACAGAAGCCCCATATATTATATGGAGTGTAACGGTATCTGACATCCAGACGATATATGGAAATCGTGGCATCAAATGCCTTTTATTTGATAATGTTCTATATGATTACATCTTACATTGTTGCAATACTTCTTCAATATTCGTAATCAATTATGAAGACAGAGCTTGATTAAAAAATGACATTTCTACTCCTTGATCTTTTCCGCGAACAGTGATTTCAATCATAGTAACATATATCTTTGTATATTTATTTGAAACGGCGTTCATTATCTTCTTCACGTGTGTACAATTTCTAAATTGTGATGCGCAGCAGCAACATAACTATGATTAAAGGGCCTCAAGGGGGCAACATATTTTTTAAAATCTGAAATTAAGACTGGCATATAATAACTGGCATATAATAACGGTTAAAACAGGGTATATATGATGGGAAAAGAGTGTACGCATTCTGAGATAAAAATCAAATGAAAATATGGGTTGTGTTTGTTTGGCCCTTTTCCTGTTTACATTTTGACGTCAGAATTGTGAGCATTTTGTATAACCATAGTTTACAAACAACTCCTTGTCAAACATAATAGCGCAGTTGGTTAAAGCGCTGTATACTGTCATTTCTTCGTATGGCTCCTAAGTCGTGAGTTCGATACCCGTTTGGGGTTTTAATTTGTTCAGGCTTTTTTGCTAATTTGTTTTTATAAAATATCTGATTGTGTATTATATTATTTTTATTTATTTAATGCACATGTCTTAGTCAATCGCATTTCTATTAAATAATATAATTTGTAGTGCAATAGGAAGCCAATTTTTCGTTGACATAGTCCTTTAAGGATAATATTAACAGTTTCATTGGATAACGGATTTCCATGGAGTGCTAGGCCAGTTAACGGCACAGTGTCCACTTTGAAATATCATTATTTCACAAATAATTTAATTTTATTTGCAATCAAAAATTGGAGTATATTGACAAAATCAAAGTTCTACTTGCCTACACGGTCTGTTATAAACTTGTATACGTAGCATATATATCTAACCATGTACATGTATACTTGTTAGTATTGTCAATGACATCGACACGGAATACAAAGTGTTGCAAACCAAATTGAAATGTATTCGTAGTTGAAGTATTTACACGAACTTAGTATTCAATGATTATCATTCAAAACATTTTATTCATAGTTAGCATTTTCTTAACATGCATGATTTGTTGATAAAGAAATGTCAATGACATTGACACTTAATTTGAAAGCTGGTTTGATAGTCGGAAGATGTCCAGATATGTCGTTTGCGTTGCGACATTTGTCATTACTTAGTGTAGAGAAAATTGTGTATTGATAAATATGAATGACATTTTTGTCAGATTTATGGAAAAAAAACTGTTTATTTCAATATAATAATTACAAAAGGAGTAACATTACTTTGTTTAACTTTACTTACTATGTTTAAAATAAAATTGTGTGTGAAGAATAAAACGTGCTTCATTATAAATATAAGCAAAGGTGAAACTTCCGCTGAGTCAGCAGGAGAGATCACAAGGTCCGAGAGATCTCTAATTACTGTAGCATCACAAGGTCCGAGAGATCTCTAATTACTGTAGCATCACAAGGTCCGAGAGATCTCTAATTACTGTAGCATCACAAGGTCCGAGAGATCTCTAATTATTGTAGCATCACAAAGTCCGAGAGATCTCTAATTACTGTAGCATCACAAGGTCCGAGAGATCTCTAATTACTGTAGCATCACAAGGTCCGAGAGATCTCTAATTACTGTAGCATCACAAGGTCCGAGAGATCTCTAATTACTGTAGCATCACAAGGTCCGAGAGATCTCTAATTACTGTAGCATCACAAGGTCCGAGAGATCTCTAATTACTGTAGCATCACAAGGTCCGAGAGATCTCTAATTACTGTAGCATCACAAGGTCCGAGAGATCTCTAATTACTGTAGCATCACAAGGTCCGAGAGATCTCTAATTACTGTAGCATCACAAGGTCCGAGAGATCTCTAATTACTGTAGCATCACAAGGTCCGAGAGATCTCTAATTACTGTAGCATCACAAGGTCTGAGAGATCTCTAATTACTGTAGCATCACAAGGTCCGAGAGATCTCTAATTACTGTAGCATCACAAGGTCCGAGAGATCTCTAATTACTGTAGCATCACAAGGTCCGAGAGATCTCTAATTACTGTAGCATCACAAGGTCCGAGAGATCTCTAATTACTGTAGCATCACAAGGTCCGAGAGATCTCTAATTACTGTAGCATCACAAGGTCCGAGAGATCTCTTATTACTGTAGCATCACAAGGTCCGAGAGATCTCTAATTACTGTAGCATCACAAGGTCCGAGAGATCTCTAATTACTGTAGCATCACAAGGTCCGAGAGATCTCTAATTACTGTAGCATCACAAGGTCCGAGAGATCTCTAATTACTGTAGCATCACAAGGTCCGAGAGATCTCTAATTACTATAGCATCACAAGGTCCGAGAGATCTCTAATTACTGTAGCATCACAAGGTCCTTTGCGGAAAGCGACGAATTGCCTAAATAACACAGCATAATAAAAACACACGTAACACAGATGACTAATGCGGATTCGGACATTTGGAGACAGAAAATATTTTATTTACCTTCTCTGTGATATCTGCATTGCGTTTATACATGTGGAGGTCACTGATTGGTGCAGCGGGAGACGGAAGAACGTAGCTCATTCTGTCGGCTGAGGGCACTGGCGCTGGCGTTGTTGGGTTTAGGGAAAGTAAGAACTGACTCAAGGCATAGCTGCGACTGCGTGTCTACAAACAGAGAAACAGAGGATGTATTGAATGAAATTAGACCCGATATAAGCGATTTGAGACTTGGACATAAGTTGTTAAGCTTTTGGAATTGACGCTGGTGTTGTCCTTAGCTGAGGATACTTACATGAAGGCGTTGTAGGGCTTACCGATCTTTCTCCAGACAAGCCCTCGTGTCTAAATTATATAAACAGACACTGCATTATTTCGTATTAAAATTTAAACACTATAGTATGGGTCCGAGAGTCGGGAATACGACATACCGACAAAGGAAAGAACCCATTTTAGCGTTATGGACTTAAATTGCAACCATAGAACTGGATGAGTACGTAAGTGCGTTCCTACGAACGCGCATGTTTCAGCTTTAAGACAAAAGGCAAACATCAGTTTAATTATTATGAAATATGTGCCAATGTTTACTGTTTAGGTTAGGTATGAGTGAAAATAACGTATAGCGAACACGTTGTATACATATTTAGCAAAAGCAAAAGTTTGTGTTTGTTTGTTTGTATTTTTCGCCGTTTTTAACAGTATTTCAGTCATATCACGGAGGTCAGTTAACCTACTCACAATTTTCCTGGGCAAGCTTAGCCGATCGAATCGGCTTACAAGTACTAAGTGCACATACTTATGCCAGTAATCGACAACTGCCCTACTTGAATTAGAGGTAGGGGGAGAATGGCCGTAGAAATAATTTCATAACCAATCACGACACAAGTTATGTGGCTCGGCTGGGGTTTGAACTCACGATTCCCGGATTGACAGTCCAGCGCTCTACCGACTGAGCAAGCCAAAAAAACAATGCAATAAATTGTAGTTTTACCCTGTCACCAACAAGTTGTAGAGAATTGTCATGGCGTCACAGTTATATTGCACACAATAGGTTTTCCTTATATGTATAACCATCACATACTAATTATTCGTAATTACTGAAGTTTTGTCATTACTTTCAATTTTGCAACATTATTTAAAACAAATAAATGCACGGGAAAGAGCCCGTTATGGTCCATTAGTAGTAAAAATGATAATAGCACAGTTTTGCTGTCAGGTTCCGTTATAAGAGCACACAGAACTTTCAACTAATTACATAATTTCATTGTATTCGTTCGGGTCTTTTGAACGTGGTGAATGAAAGCAGGTGGATGATACATTAGAAAGTGGTTACTGGTATATATTTTGTTATTTGACCATGCGTCGGCTCGAAGTTTTAACTCAAGCAGAAATAAGGTTCTTTATGATGAGAGAACTACATCTATAAGTCCGACCGTACAATATCCTACTTAGCAATAGAGTGTTTACTGTTCAGGTTCCATCAGCGATATTAAACAGCATATATATGTGGACATACAGAAGTCATCAAATCAAATTATTTAAAATGTCTCATATTTCATCAACAAACCCGACAGGATAAAATGACAAAATTGTGAATTAATTTCCCAATGTCTGAAAGGCCGTGGCGTGTTACATGTCTGGTTTTGTAATTAATAACCAAATTATTATGAGCCTCGGATCAAACATTTATATTTCAAAGTATTCTCCGGGTCTGTTGAAGAGAGATATTGAATGAATTGGTGCACATGTGAATTGCATTGTAATTTTACAAATAAATGACAATATAATCAGTTATCACATCGACAAAATCGTGTAATTATTCTCCAGGGTGCAAAAATTTGCACGAGGTGCGCTGATAAAATTGATTACAAATTTTATTTTGTTACATGTGTGACATTTAACAATATATGAAAGTCATTGAACTGCATAGTAATTACAGATAAAAAGATGCCGAGAGGCCACATTTATGTTAAAATGTGTAACATCAATTATTGTCATGCACGAGGTGGCTAAGGACATGTATATGCCATTTTTAGATTAATATTTCGAAACATCAAACCAATAGATTGCTATCAACATTAAATCACCTTGCGATATTCATGTGCACGTTTTGTGCTTCGTGTTCACTTGTATATATCTTTATTTGAAAAAAAACAACATCATCAACAGATATTTTTCATGTGTCATGTTTTTCTTATAACGTTATATTTATGCATATGAACATGTGGAAAAATAAGTAATGTAATCACACTACGATACCTTCGTCCATTTCGCATATTTAAACGCACTACAATACCTTCGTACATTTTGCATATTTAAACGCATGTAACATACTAGTAACTCGAGTCACTTAAATCAACAATTTATATTGCTATTGAAAAGAGTTTAGATCCAATGCGTGGTATCTTTATTTCGCACATGTACATTTACATTAAAAACAATACAATTGCTATGATGTGTACGATTTAAGGACTCGGAAGAATTTACAGAATGTATTTTTAAGTTGTACAAATAATTTACAGATTGTTACAAAAGTACATTGTGTTTGTACAGTTTCGTACATAGATAGTTAATTCAGTCATATAGTCTATTTAAATTATATTGTGGAGTAGCAACTTGTTAACTTTTTATCAATTTGTTAAATTATTGTTGCAACTTTAGATTTTATATTAAATTATTGCCGTCATTGATGAGTCATTAACAATTGTGGATTACATGTATAAACACTAGAGCAGAAGTGGCGTTTGTTTCATTGTTTTGTCATGCGCAAGTTTATAGACCACAGCATCACAGGTAGGTCTATGCTTACTTCCTAAATTAATTAAGTAATATAAAATTCTTCAAGAATGCTAAAGATTGCTTTTTGTATTTTGTCTGCGTCAGACTACATTGGAAAGGTGAATAATGCGGCTTCTGACCACCACCCCAACCGCAACACTTATCATAGGATGAGAACATTTTTAGTGTCAAACATTTGTTGTATTAAGACGTAATTTCCAATTAAAGGTGACATAAACATTGCACGTGCTGCATTGCATCTAACAGGATGATACACCACTATAAATGTATTCAGTGGGTTGGTCGGTTTCAATTAGATCGTGATAAAGCACCTGTTTTAGGTATTATATTAAATTATCGCCGTCGTGGATAAATCGTCAACTGTTTCACGTCCGATGTAACACATATATTTGCATTACATTTCTGCCCACACAGACATAAATGAGCAGTTCTAACGAATAACCTAATAAAAAAAAGGTTGGGACTGTGAATGTGAACGATTACGCATGTTTCTCTTGTCCCTAATGAGACAATGACAACTTGAAAGACATAAATAACCACAACGAAATCAGTAATGGTACTAAATATGTGGTTGATTCTTATTTTGTAAAACAATAACTACGACATTTGAATGGTTGTATTTCCATATCATCATTTTATGTAATAATGCATCGTACGGAAATACTCAAACCCGAAGCCATACACACTTGTTTGCATGTGAAATTGAAAGAAATATAAATGTGAATCGAACTACGACAAACACAATTCAGCATTCATTTCAAACGGATTTAAATGGTTCAGCTAAGTGCGTTCGTGCTTTGGCAGCTGCAACGTGCATTTTATGGCAAACCCCATCATCGCCGAAGTGTAAACATATTTTTGCAAACAATGAACGAACGCTATTTGAATTTGCGCAGATTCACATAAATAAAATGATTCTCTGAAATCACTCCTTAAAAATAAAATTTACAAACCATGTTAAAATTTCGAAGGAAAAATAATATATATGTACATGTTGTATACGTAACGAAGTTCTGTAAAGTACTTGTTTTAACTGAAATGTGTGGGTAATTACGCGTAAAATGCCACGTATACAAAACTGGTAATGAAAATCTACGATATGTTCCATCAAGTGCAGTTATAGCTAATCAATGAGACAAACAGCTGTTTTAGTCATCTAATTCTGGAACAAAACATGTGTCCATGAAATGGCCAAATACAAATCAAGCAAATCGTTGCGTAATTGTGTCAGAAAAGAAGGACTTGGTGAATACCTATAAACCTAATCTAATAATAATATATTAATTTATTTCCCAAGATGTTTTAATCTTTATTAAAAGAAATCCTATTTACTGTAGTGGTTAAAACGTGTACTTTTCCCTCAGAAACATATATATATACACATGTTTACTGTAAAACATTCATTAATGGTTCTTATATTTCATAGTTATCGAGATAGTTTATTATAAAGAAATGAACTACCAAATTTAATTATCAATTACCATCTGACTACGAAAATGGAACTGTATTGTCTCTCAAACTTAATCAAGAAAAGTTATGTTTTAAACAAAACCGGAAAAAACAAACGTTATGTTCAGATGCGAATGACATTGGGTAATACATCTTCTTGTTCCGCACTATATGTATTTGACCACCTGCCATCTGCATTCATGACCGATGGTTTGACACAATTCGGCAAATATAGTGTTAATGTCGTGTTCGCAAACAGAGCTTCTGATGACAAGCGATACGTCAGCAATGCTCGATAGTGGATGTAGGACTGCAAAACACATTAGAGGCGTGTCGTGGAAAATGGGGCTTAATGCACGGGCATATTGAGTCTTATTATTTAGGTTCTCAATTGAACCCAAATTATGTACGTAAATAGACAGTTTCTGTACGAAATGCATTTTATGCTTCTATACACTTATCCAATATATTCCATGAACTTTTTTTCGATTATTCAAAAGCAATTTGTACCAACCATTCATATACAATTTATTCGATTTCCAGTTTGTTTGGATGTAATCAAATCAAATAAACAATACATTGTATTAAGATCTATATACAGTTATTTATCAGTGCAATAAGTAATTTCTGAAGAAAACACTGAATCAATTATTGCATTTAAACGTAATCCCATTTTAATATTACATATTATGTTGAACAATACAATATTCAACTATATAACAGAACTGTTAACCCGATCCCTTTATTTTGATTATTATGGGAATACTTCAATTATTGTTGCAGGCAATAATTATTAAATAATGTAGTTGCCAATTACAATACGATCTTAATACAAATACGGTTTCACGATATATGTTTTCTACTGTAAATCATTAACTCAATGTTTCGATATGTTGGAAATTAAGTTAAAGACATTTCCTAGTTTCCCGTAAAAGAAATGTAATTAACATGCATGATTTTTGCATGGAGAAATCCAGCTATTGTGGCCTTGAAGTTTTTCAGTTTCAAGGGTCGTCTAATAAATCTGTATTAGTTTCAAGAATTTAATACAACAACAACAACAACAACATTTATTCAGCAATAAAGCTTATACAAGCTCATAGCCTACATAATATGAATAAGTATAAATATTTACAAGTAATGGCAGAAGTGGAAAGTATAATTGTCTAATAAAATGGTTAAACACAATTATATTTTTTTATTGAAAAGAAGTAAAGAGAATAAATCTATAATTGGAGAGAAACAAACATTATTGCTCATATATTATTTAAATACTAATAGGAGGAAGTATTTAATGATAAAAAAATCAAACATGTTTGCGTGAAATAAAAATCTGTAGTTCCGTAGTTTATGACTAGGATACTTAAAATTTTACTGGTAAACGATGTTTTAATTACGTTCTAATTGGCGTCTTAAATTAGTTGCTTCATAAATGAACTTCGCTACACTTATTATTTCATTTTTATTTTCGCTGGACATTAATCTTTTAAACTTTGAAATTGTTTGGCCACCTGCAAAAATGTTGTTTTAGGAGTTTTTTCTAATGTGTGTATATATTGGACAGACTAACAAGAAATGATACTCATTTTCTATTGCGTTCATGTTCAAAATTTACACTTACGATTTTCTCTGTCAATATTATGATATCGTCCTCTTTCTATTTCTAGATTATGTGATGATAACCGAAATCTACTTAACGCAATTTTATATTTTGTTTCATTTACATTGTCTAAATACGTTTCTAATGTTAAATTTTGTTTAAATAAGCAATAAGAAGATAGGCGTGGAGAATTGTTTACCTCGCTATGCCAGGTTTGTGTATAACTGTCTAGTATTCTTTGTTTGCATTGTATTAACTGCGCTTCGGTTATGTTTTGGTTAATCCATAGGTCAGACATGCCGATGTTTTCGAGAATGGTTTTCACGTGAAAAGCCCAGTTTTGATTGTTATATGTATGACCGTTATTCGCATCGTTTTTTAGCATGTTATATATTATTTTAATTACGCTGTTTTCATTTGACGAAATCAGTTTAAACCAATATTTATTAATATTTATGTTCTGTATTTCTTTGAATGGCATTCGTCCTAATACTCCATATAACGCGCTACGATTTGTTGACTTATTGACGCATAGTATTTTTCTTAAACATTTTGTATGCACGGCTTCTATATCGTTTGCCCGCGCAGTTCCCCATATTTCGGATGAGTAATTTAATACGGACGCAACAAGGATATCGAAAAGTTTTAGTTTGCTTTTTGTGCTAAACTCGTAATTATTGAACACTGAGAATAGTCGGTTCATTGATTTCGAGGCGTGGTCTGCTATACATTTTTGTGTTCAATTGAAATTACCATTTTTAAAGAAGTATACTCCCAGATATTTGAAAGAAGTGATTACTTCCAGTTTCTCACCGTATAGGAAGATATCAACATTCGTGTAGCGTGTTCCTTTTTCAGAAATTCAAACTTTTGTTTTGGCTGTATTAATTTTCAATTTCCACGTGTTACAGTATGTCTCTATGTCCGAAAGCATGGTTTGTAGTGCTGTTGGGGAGGTTGCAAAACGAATCTGGTCGTCAGCATATAGTATTTGAAATAACTTTAGTTCGTTAATAGTAAATAAGTCATCTATGTCTGTGTTTATGTGGTTCAATATGTCATTTACGAACATCATGAACAGCAATGATAAACTAGAGTCACCCTGTTTCACCCCTTGGTGTATAAGGATAGGGGCAGACAAGTTGTGATTAAATTTAATTGCGGATTTAACGACACTGTACATAGACAAGAAAGACAAATATTTATTAAGACTTGTACAGTGTACATCGTCTAAACACTAAAATGTTTTACATACATACATTTGGTCACGTTATAATGAATACAATAATAACAAATACAATCAAATTAACAGTCATGTACATATATCTTTTTTGGTAAAAGCTTAATATAAATAAGTATAATGTACATTCGTAATTTCTATGGGAGATAACTACTTATAGTTATGTCACAACATCAAGACAATTATTTCTTATAATTAGTGCTTCTTTTACAAATTTTGCTAACTTAATAAGTTCGCATGTATTAGTTGTATTTAACAATTGGTGGAATTTGTAAACAGAAGGTCTATTGTAATAACATTGCTTTAAATAGTTTCGCCTAAGAACAGAGTATGAAGAACATTTACAGACAAAGTGAAACTCATCTTCCACATCTAATTCATTGCAACAAAGACAATAGCGTTCGTTCCTTGGGATATTCTGACCAGCATATCTTCCAGTTTGAATTCTCAGTGGCAGAACCGAAGTTCTAAGCTTTGTGACATAATGTCTTAGTTCTTTAGGTAGCAAATCTAAATAGTATTCATAATTGAAAATAGGCTTAAATACACGATACATATCTAAAACAGAACTATTAACAACAGATCTAAACCACTCTTGTTTATATGTATCAATTACAACATTTTTAAAGTGCGTTATAAATGTATTAACATCAACAGAGCTTGGATTATTAAACACGTAAGACAAACCGTAATTGTCTAACAGCTTTTTAAGATTTAAAACCCAGTTTGAACGTCCGTTGTGGCAATCGTGTAAAGCTTGCAAATATATGGATTTTATAATAATATTTTCGGTTTGGGTAATTTTAAACCAGTATTTAGCAATCCTTACGTATCGATGAACAAAAAGTGGGTATCTACCTAATTCGCCATAGACTGTAGCAATACAAACATTTTGTTTAATGTTTAATAGTCGTTTACAGAACTTTAAGTGCACCCTTTCCAATTCTTTTGACTTTGTATTACCCCATACCTCACATGCGTAATTCAGAATAGACCCAACAAAAGCATCGAACAGTTGGCATTGTGTTTTGGGTTTAAGCTCAAACTCTTTACATTTGTTAAATAAAATATTCATTGCTTTTTGTGCTTTACCACATAAATGTTCTTGGTTCAAATTAAAATTTCCAGTATAATTAAAAACAGTTCCCAAATAGTTAAAATCGTTTACTACTTCAATTTGCTGACCGTCATATGTCCATTTTTCAGATGGCAATAGTCTTCCTCGTTTGCGGAGCACCATTATTTTAATTTTATTAGTATTTACCTTTAATCCCCAACAAGTACAATAATTTAAATGGGTTTGCACTTCTTCTGGAGATTTACCTATGATTGCCATATCGTCGGCAAATAGTAACAATATCAGTACAATATCATCAATACTTAAACCGGAAGTAGCCTCATTCTGCAAAAATAGTTCTAAATCCTCTATAAATAAAGAAAATAACAATGGGGACATAACTTCGCCTTGGCGTAGACCTACGGCATAATTAAAATATTCTGAATATGATGAGCAATGCTTAACACATGACTTAACATTTTGGTACATATTTTTTATTATTCTTAATAATTTACCTTCAATGCCACATTTGAACATTTTTAGCCACAATGCATTTCTATATACAGTATCAAAACATTTCATCATATCAACGTAAAAATGACATATAATCTTTTATTTTCGTTAACAGTTAACATATGTTTGAACTAAGGACATAAGGATGTATATTGCGTCAATTGTTGAGCGCCCTTTTCTAAATCCGAATTGGGCATCCGAAATGATGTTAAAATTATTACAAAACGTTTCTAATCTACTATTAATAACATAGCCTTTAGGGCATTTATCATTTTTGAACTTACATTTTCTGACATTAATTTTTTCCAAAGCAGTGTGTGATTGATTTTATCATAGCATTGTTGATAATCAATAAAAATAGTGTATAATTTTTGTCCTGAATTAATTATTTTTGATATTATTGCGTGGAGTATAAATATGCAGTCTGTCGTACTTTTTCCTTTTTGATAACCAAACTGACAGTTAATGATTTTTTCGTGTTTATTTGTCCAATTTGTTAGACGATTAAGTAGTAGTTGTGAATATATCTTTGCTAAAATGTTATTTAAGGTTATACCTCTATAGTTGTTTGCTTGGTTTGATTTCCCGCTTTTAAATATAGGAACTGTATACCTCAGACCCCAGCTTTCCGGATATTCGGCATTTTTAAATAGTTTATTGTATATTAAAAATGTGGTGCTAATATGTTAAATGATGACTTAATTATTTCTGCAGTTATATTATCTGGACCACATGACTTATTATTGTTTTGATGGAAAACGGCAGCTTTTATTTCGTTCATGGTGAATTCTTTGTCTAAATCATTATCTGTTGTTTCAGTGAAATTTATATTGTCGTTTATTTGTGTGGGCTGTTCGCCTAATAAATTATTAAAATGCGTATACAGGTCATCTAATTTTGGACTGTCATCAGTGTTTGACGTCTGTTTATAGCATTTTTGTTTTAGAGATTTCCAGAATTGTTTTGGATTTCAAGCTTTTTTCCTTCTGATAGTTTGTATTTAGCTTTAGCTTTTTTTCTTGTTTTGTTGTACAGAGTTCTCATTTTTACAAAATGATTTCTATTTTCATCAGTTTTAGATTTATTAAACACGTTTCGCGCGCGTTTGAAATTTTTCTTTTGGAGAACGTGATTTGTTGTGGTTATTTTGATTGTTTTTCCGAATATTTTGACCGCATTATCATATATACAGTCTGTGATACATTTTATTTCACGCTTTATGTTTTCATTATGTAAGTCATTTAGTGAACTGATATTTTCTTTTAAAGATTCTTGAAATTGTTCAACCCAACTCGTGTTGAAATAAAGCTTAGTTTCCTCTGTATATTCGTCAGGTGGTATAGTTCTAGTTTTTGTATGACATTTTATTGAGAAATAAATAGCTGCGTGATCGGAATAAAGACATTGGTACAACAATTTGACGAAACGGGTAATTATAAACAAAGCAACATCGTTTTATTATGCAATGTTTTTATTAGTGGTCAGTAAGTTACCAATCGATTTTAGTTAATAATTTGTTAAATGTATAATATATTTTGAACCTTAAATACTGTACAAGTGTTTCATAGCCGGCATGGAACTTGTAAAATTACCACTGCATTTTTATGAATAGACTGACATTTTTATTTTAAAAGTACGAATGATGGCTTTTATGTGATAGCTACTTCCCATTTTAATTTTCACCAAGACAGCATCTAGAAACTTGAGAAGCCATGCTGCTTCAAATGAGTCCGTACAAGGTTTGGTGTTAATTATGTTTTTTACAAAACAGTGCAGTGAATTATGAAGAATGTAATATTAGTGCAAATTGGTCATGTTATTTACAATATTGTTTTTAGCTCACCTGAGCACAACGTTGTGCTCATGGTGAGCTTTTAGGATCGCCTTTTGTCCGTCGTCCGTCGTCCGTCGTGCGTCGTCCGTCGTGTGTCAACATTTTCATTCAAAGAACATCTCCTCCTAAACCGCTGGGCAGATGTTCACCAAACTTCACAGGAATGATCCTTGGGTGACCCTCTTTCAAAATTGTTCAAATCGTTCCGGTCCGCTGCATATGTAGGTCACCACAGCTAAATTATATTTAAAAACTGAAAACTTTAAAAATCTTCTTCTCTGAAACAACAAGGCTTGGAGCTTTCATATTTGATATGTGACATCCTCTAGTAGTCCTCTACAAAGATTGTTCAAATGATACCCCTGTGGTGATAACTGGCCACACCCCGGGGGTCAAATGGATTATATAGACTTGAACATCAAAATGACTTTAAAAATCTTCTTCTCTGAAACCGCAAGGCCTAGATGTTTCTTATTTGGTATGTAACATTGTATAGTGGTCCCCTACAAAGATTGTTCAAATGATGCCCCTGGGGTGATAACTGGCCACACCCCGGGGGTCACATGGTTTATATAGACTTGAATAGCAAAATGACTTTAAAAATCTTCTCCTCTGAAACCGCGATGCCAAGAGGTTTCATATTTGGTATGTAACATTGTATAGTGGTCCTCTACAAAGATTGTTCAAATGATGCCCCTGGGGTCAAAACTGGCCACACCCCGGGGGTCACATGGTATATATTGACTTGAATAGCAACATGAATTTAAAAAATCTTCTCCTCTGAAACCGCAAGGCCCAGAGGTTTCATATTTGGTATGTAACATTGTTTAGTCGTCTTCTACAAAGATTGTTCAAATGATACCCCTGGGGTCAAAACTGGCTACACCCCGGGGGCCACATGGTTTATATAGACATGAATAGCAAAATGACAATAAAATCTTCTCTGAAACCGCAAGGCCCAGAGGTTTCATATTTGGTATGTAACATTGTATAGTGGTCCTCTACAAAGATTGTTCAAAGGATGCCCATGGGGTCAAAACTGGCCACACCCTGGGGCTCAGATGGTGTATATAGACTTAAGTAGCAAAATGATTTTTAAAATCCTTTTCTCTGAAACGGCAAGGGCTAGAGGTTTCATATTTGGTATGTAACCTTTTATAGTGGTCTTCTACTAAGATTGTTCAAATGATGCCCCTGGGGTCAAAACTGGCCACATCCCGGGGGTCACATGGTTAATATAGAATTAAATAGCAAAATGACTTACAAAATCTTCTTGTCTTAAACTGCAAGGCCTAGAGGTTTCATAATTGGTATGTAACATTCTATAGTGGTCCTGTACAAAGATTGTTCAAATGATGTCCCTGGGGTGAAAACCGGCCACACCCCGGGGTTCAGATGGCTGATATAGACTTGAATAGCAAGGCCAAGAGGTTTCATATTTTGTACGTAACATTGTATAATAGTCCTCTACAAAGATTGTTCAAATGATGCCCCTGGGGTAAAAACTGGCCACAACTCGGGGGTCACATGGTTTGTATAGACTTCAATAGCAAAATGAATTTAAAAAGTATGTAACATTGTATAGTGGTCCTCTACAAATATTGTTCAAACGATGCCCCTTGGGTCAAAACTGGCCACACCCTGGGGCTCACATGGTTTATATAGACTTAAATAGCAAAATGACTTTAAAATCTTCTCTGATATTGCAAGGCCTAGAGGTTTCATATTTGATATGTAACATTGTATAGTGGTCCTCTACAAAGATTGTTTAAATGATGCCCCTGGGGTCAAAACTGGCCACACCCCGGGGGTCACATGGTTTATATAGACTTGAATAACAAAATGAATTTAAAAATCTTCTTTTCTGAAACCGCAAGGCCCAGAAGTTTCATATTTGGTATGTTACATTGTATAGTGGTCCTCTACAAAGATTGTTCAAGTGATGCCCCTGGGGTGAAAACTGGCCACACCCCGGGAGTCACAAGGTTTATATAGACTTAAATAGCAACATGACTTAAAAATAATTATCCTCTGAAAGTTCAAGGACTAGAGGTTTTATGTTTGGTAGGTAACATTGTGTAGTGGTCCTCTATAAAGATTGTTCAAATGATGCTCCTGGGGTCAAAGCTGGGCACACCCTGGGGCTCACATAGTTTATACAGACGTAAATGGCAAAATGATTTAAAACTTCTTCTCTGAAACCACAGGGCCCAGAGGTTTCATATTTGGTTAAAATATTATATCGAGACCTTGATTGGGATTGCATTTGGAATGGGTGGGGTCAAGGTCACTGTTACTAAAAATAGAAAAACGGTTTCCAATCAATAACTTTAGAACGCATTGAGATATTTTAATGAAACTTAATACATAGATACCTTATATCAACACCTCGCATGGGATTGCATATGGGGTGGGAGTGGTCAAGGTCAAGGTCGCAGTTACTAAAAATAGAAAAACGGTTACCGCCCAATATCTTGAGAACGAATGAGGTATTATAATGAAACTTAATATATAAATACATTATATTGAGATATCGATTGGGATTGCATATGGGTCGGGTGGGGTCAAGGTCAAGGTCACCGTTATTCAATATAGAAAAATGGTTTCCGCTAAATATCTTGAGAACGCATTGAGCTATGTTAATGAAACTTATTACATAAGTACCTTATATCGAGACATTGCTTTTGATTGCGTATGAGGGGGGGGATCAAGGTAACCGTTACTGAAAGTAGAAAGACGGTTTCCGCTCAATAACTTGAGATAGCATTGCAATATTTTAATGAAACTTAATACACATATCTTATTTCGAGACCTCACTTGGGTTTGCTTATGGGGTGGGTGGGGTCAAGGTCACTGTTATTACAAGTAGAAAAACGGTTTACGCTCAATAACTTAAGAACGCATTGAGATATTTTAATGAAACTTCATACGTAGATACCTTATATCGAGACCTGGATCTACGTATGTGTTGGGTGGGGTCAAGGTCAAGGTCACTGTTACTAAATATAGAAAAACAGTTTTCGCTCATTAACTTGAAAACCTATTGAAATATTTTAATGAAACTTCATACATATATATCAGGTGAGCGACCTAGGGCCATCGTGGCCCTCTTGTTTTTTTATTATATGCACATTACCGGTTACGTACATACATATATTATAATAGCTTCAGCATCGCGAAAATTGGACAATGAGTGGATAACTAAATGAAGTACGTGCACAATGTTTTTGCTGTAAGTATGTAAGAACGTATGAGTACACAAGTAAGTATTTAAGTACGTACATAATTAAAAATGTAAGAACGAACATAAGTTAGTATGTAACTACAGACATAAGTAAGTATGCAAGTATGTTCATAGGCAAGTATGTACGAACGTACATAAGTAAGTATTAAAGTACGAACATAAGTACGTATGTAAGTACGTACATAGTACGTACATAGATAAATATGTAAGTATATAATTAAGAAATAATGAAAATCCAGAGACATCACCAGGAGAGAAACCCTTGTTACCATCCGCTTGCCCTTAGATAAATATGTAAGCACGTACATAAGTAAGTATGAACGTCATGGAGTTAAATAATAAATCAGTCGGTAGTCGCTACCGGTGTTAAAAACAATTAACACCAATATGTAATCTTATTTGTATTTGTATCACATTTCTTTTCCTCCATGATTCAAACAAAGCATCATAATAAAAATAATATACCGTTTTTATTCGATAGCTGGCTATTTTGTATTCATATGTATGTTTGTTACGTGTTTATCAGTTGGTGCTATGTTGTATTGGCAATTGTTCACTTAAGAAATATTTTTTTTATTTGTCGTTGTTTATCGGCAGATTTTTAGTTCTGATTCTTAGGAATTAAACAAGTTAGCCCAAGTTGTTTAATAGCCACACATCAGAACAACAAAGAGTTGTTTATTGGCCGATAAACAACGATAATGCGAAAGTTATTTCGATTCTAACATGATTTATCATATCTTATTGCAATTTTATTGGACCTAGTTTTTACCATGCTCCGCTCAGAATCGGGACTTCTTTTTGCATTGTTTACTGGGTAGTTTAACAACAATAATTGTGTTCTTTGTCTATAGAAAAATTAGCGAGTATCATGTTAGAATTGCCTTTAATAAAGAACTGTATGTCGAAAATAGAGAGTTTCGCTCCTGGAGTTTCCTGTCTTTTTTGTATTGGAATCTTTACTCGCCGCTCCCCCGGGCAACTGACAACCAATCTACTGTTATTGACGTACGTTGCTCTTAGGTCAGTATCTTGCGTAAGGGCTGCCTAACAGAAAAACTTCTCACAATGCCGTTGTCATATGCACACCTTCTTTAACCACAGGCTGGTTACTTAGCATGAAATTAAGGACAAGAATCATTATTTGCATGTATGCGTTTAGACATAGTAAACATACTTGACCAGGAATAGTTAGTGCTAGCAAATGTATTCATTTTGAAATAATTAGAGTAAACGTACTTATTCAGAGATGGTGCTGATTGTTTCAGCGCAGTCTGTTACCGATCAGAACATACATAAACGTAGTATAATGTGAAACTTTAGTTGTTTTATAAATTTCGATATCATTTGTTAGCTATCATTGTGAACATATTAAGTTGTAATTTTTTCTATATAAAACAGTGTCTGCTTGTTTTGAAGATCTGTGTTAGTCCACAATGTACATGGATTATGCCAAATGTACAGTTACATGCAATTGTACTGATCATTATAAACTTTGTTGTTCATTCATTAAGTTAATTTGTTTGCATGATAGATGCATTCCATTAGCTTCAATCTCAACACAATTTACCCAATAATAGATTCGAAAGCCATTGTTCTAAGGATGATAATATGGTATAACGTAATTTGGCAGTGATTAATGGTATAATCATCTTTATCTTTCTTTAGATACATTCACGTAAATTTACTTATCTAATGTTCCTAAATACACTGTTCAAAAGTAATTCAATATTATGAAACCTGGTTCATGTTCACTTTATTGTGTAACTGTGCTTTATTGCATTATAAATAAATATCTTCCGTATCAATAAAACATTCTGCTCCAATTCACCAAACCACCATGAAATATTATATGACTCTTTTGAACTTCTTGCAAAGTTCACATTTGTGATTTTATGATTGTTCAATTCCACTTGGGTTGATTCAATTTTCTGTAGACTCATTAATCCGCGGATACGGACGATTTGCGAAGCATTTGATGCATTCATCGTTGTGATTCAATTACCTCATTCCTTATTGCTAACATTGTTCGAATAATTCATGGCAGGATGAAGGGCTCGTCAAACTGTTATTGGATTTATTCCACGTTGCGAGATCTTGAAACTAAAAAGGCGTGCGGCGAAAAATGGTCAGCGTATTGCATAATCTGTATATAAGTCTTACCAAAATGTAGACCGTCAAATAACATCGAACGTATCAATGAATGTAATTTTGATCGTGCTGATAAGCAGAAAATTTGAACTTTTTACAGTGTCATTGACAAGGGCATTAATGAAAGAGATTGATTGCATCATTGACTAAAGAGTATTTTATCATCAAAGAACGGCATGATGCTACAGGTAAACATATATTGCAAATGCCTACTATAACGAACAACTATAAAAAAAAATAACAACAACAAATGGTTGTTTTAATAAGCACATTACTGACCTATGATACCGTTAATGACATTGATGCAGCTGTTAAAAATGTTTTGCATAATTTAAGTGAATACATTTTGAATATTACTGTTGTTGTATATGTTACTCATATATGTTATGCGCTTGAGCAATACATTACAAAAATATTAAGTTTGACAAAAACTAAAGTTATTGTACGTATTTCTATAGTGCTTCGACATGTTATCCAATGCTCATTAATATTGAAACTTTAGTCCATTGTTATGTGTATATATAACCAACCGTACGTTAATTTGATAAAGTATATGCCAATTTGATGGTATTTCTACCACTGGACATTTTAATAACACATTGTATTCAATAAATGCTTATAAAATTATTTACAGTCATTTGGCGTGTATTGTTATTCTGACCGAAATGAATAGCTCGAGAGACGAATTGTCATATTTCGGGATAGAGCTATCTTTCAATTTTGGATATTGGTTGCAAAGATGATCTGAATGAAATTCCATCTGACATTTGATTCAGCGTTATGTCACATTCGTAGTAGAAAATTTACACTCATGGGATATGTAATTACATAGCATAGCTGACAAACATTTTTTGTTTCATAATGGTCAGATAAGCGAACATAATTCGACATCTTGGGAACTAAAGGCACGTATGATTAATGTATTATGTATGAGAATTCCGAAACAGCATTGAACTACGTTCTTGAGATGAGCATGTAATATCACTTCGAATTGTAGTCTGCTGTTTAACAATAAAGAGTCTGCAACTATACCAAAATAATGCTCGTATTGTTTTATTGGGATATAGAATGCTGTATATGGTGGATCCCTTTTGTATGTCATTATTTTAATGTATTATTATATAAATACCCATGTACCGCATTTACATGTATTATACAATGACAAAACTCGCATTAAATATAAACGATGTTGCCATTATAACCGAGTTTTAATATCATTTTAAGCACTATATAACACATAGTAAATGCATATGCAAGACCTTTCCCTTCTTTGTTATATCACTAACATTTGTTCTGGTTTCAAAGATTTTCATGAACCACAAACACATAGTAAAATTGCATAAAATACCATATTAGGCACAGAAGCACTATGATCCAAAGCGTACAGTGTTCCTTTTATTGCCATCATGTTTTCCCGTTGCTGTAATTTAAGGTGACAAATGTCGAGTTACTTACATGCAAATGGCTTTTGATGGCAGTTATTGAGATGTTATGTGTCTCGATACATCCCTACAGACGTGATATGATTTCAAACAATGCATAGCAAATTCACTGTCACGAGGATAGCACTTTTGGAGCGTTAACAATCGCCCATAAACATACATCGGTTTATAAATGTGCGACAAGGCGAAAAGGAGAATTTTGGTGGGAATAAAATACACTCAATTTGCAAGTAAATTTGTCTATCGTATACAAACGGTTTCGTAATCTGATCAAACGGAGCAATGGCAGCTTTTTCCGAGTATCATATTATCTAAAGAAATTATTAAGTTCACTTCTTTTCAAGAGACATTGTACATACTTAGTAAATCAAAACAGTTTAGAGCTCTATACATTCTTTACAAAACATGTCTAAATATTTGTGTATGAAACATGAGAAAACAACATACACATGTTTGCTGGATTAACAATGCTCTAAGAAACAAGAAGAAAGGAAAAAAAGGTTTGGTATTACAAAATGTTAATTCAATAAAATGCAACCAGGTGACTAGAAATGCCCATACTTTCAAGAGGATTCTAAATAATACTAAAGGATTCTAAATAATATCAAAACAAATGACAATCACATTCAAACTTTGTGGTGTATCTAAACATTCTACTTTGATATCACATGATCGACTAGTTGTAACTGACGAAAACGCCGTAATGCTTTTTTTTGGCAAAATCAATAAACCGAAGGGTATCCGCTACCAATACGTATAGCCCTAGAGGAGTTCAAATTACATGTAAACAATGGAATGATCTCTAATCACTATTAAAAGTTTAATTATTAATTTACACACGCATGCAATTATAAAATATTAGTGTGATTTACTAGTACATTTCAGAAAATGTGCGCCTCAGATGATAATTTTATATAGAAATTAGACCATATAGTGTCGGATATACAGTACATATGAAAGCGAAAACGCATCAATTATTTAGATCCCATGTTTAATCGCGAAATGACGTATTCATCACAGTTTACAGTCAATATATCAGCTTGTTGTTGTCACCACACAAAAATGCATATAACTACTCTCCAAATATAAGCATTTTGTGTTATTACTAAATAAAAGGTTGTGTAACAAAAGCGTACTGAAATTTTTTTAAACTTTTATTACCTTTTAATTCAATTATGTTGGATTCATATTATGCACTTCAAACAACACTAACTCTTTATCAATAAGTGAGTCTTATTTTTCCATTAACAATATCGTTCCAGTACAATACAACCGTTTTGCCCAATATATGACGTTTTAACATATATTCTGTTAACTGACACATGTACCACAAAATGATAATACCTCTTAGGACCAAATTATCTGTTTTATTATAGTATTGTTTGTCCTTATTAAGAACAAAATATTATATACCGTGTTAATAATACTAGACATATAATGTGACATATAACAACAAAAGAACAATACGTTGTACATATACGTCTTTTGTGAAATATACAATATATCGTTTTGGTTTTTATTTCAAATTAACGCTCATTTTATACTTATTTGACTTTACAGATAAATATAAACAATGTGAAAAAAATAACACCGAGTGGAATCGCCAGCACAAATATAATTACAGTAAATTATTATCATAATATCAAAGCATCGTTCAAATAGTAAATGAATACCTCATTGCGATATCAAAACCATATCATAGTGCATACACGTATTCAATGCCAAAGAAAACAATGTCATCTGAAACCTTACAGTTGCATTCACCAGTGGCCATATTCCAGAAATCCAGAAATATCTTAAGTTTATCTTAAACTATTTTCACTTAAATTTTCAAATGTTGTAAGGTCATATTTTTTAAACTACTTATACGTTAATGAATCCAATTACAGTTAAGTAAGTAGTAGTTTACAATAAGTTGATAATAAGTACACATTTAGCATAATTTCATGCATTCATGGAAAACAATACTTAAGAAAAATGGCGATTTTAAGGCTAAGGATAAGAATTTACTTAAGATGTTTCTGGAATACGACCCCAGGCTGAAACTGAGATCTCAAGAAAAAACATCTACAACAAAGAAGCCAATGCTTATTTCCTTTTCGCGTTTTATTTCGGCGTTTGCAAACATCTGCGAACGAAATACAACATATTATAATGATCAAATAAGTCATCAAATCATGCTGTGTGCCGGAGTGAACATGTTATTTGTCAGCGATGCTATCAAATAGGTTATCAAATCATGCTGTGTGCCGAGGTAAAAATGTGTGTCAGGTTACGAGATCACCCACGCGGATGTAGAAGAGATAGGAAATGAACAAGAATATCTGAATATCTAAAGACATAATACTAAATACATAATGACGGACAGTTTTAACAGATGTATCGTGACGTAATCATCAACAAGAAATTCAATGAGATATTCCCCTTTAACATCTTTAAAACATAGACCCACACTATTTTGCAAATGTAGTTCAAAGTATAATGCATTTGGTTTGAAAGTCAACGTTATACAATTGCAACGAAATAGCTAAGTTTATTACAAACATTGGGCATTATGCAAAATATAAGCAAACTGAAAGTAGGATCACCTTTGTTAAGTGTGCTTTTCTGTTCTATACAATTACTGCTAAATGTTTTCAACGTATAGAAGTAATAGCTTTGTATGTTTGTATTATTAAAACGTTATATACGCACTCATAATACTTGTAAAGTTGCTAATTCGTCTTTATTTGTGTCGGCTTCTTTTTGTCATGACGTCGTGTAAGGGAAATATTTAATGATCTAGGAATATGGCCACACATGTCTTAAAAACCTACATATATATTGTGCGTCATAGAAGTTAAGCTAGGCCCGTATTTTTCAACCTATTCTTAGACTTAACACTTACAATAAAGAATATTTTTGAAACTGTTATACTCTTGTGCGTTGCAAATTTGATTCTTACCTGGTATTCACACACTCATACTATTTAGAACGATTTGTTAATGGCATAAGCAAAATTGACACCCAGATTTTCTGCTAACGCAGTCAAATAATTGTTTTTTTAATCTTAGTATTTTCGTAAGTCTTAAGTCTATGCATGTGCTGGTGAATACGGGCCAATATATACTTTTGAGTCATACGGGCCAATATATACTTTTGAGTCATACGGGCCAATATATACTTTTGAGTCATACGGGCCAATATATACTTTTGAGTCATACGGGCCAATATATACTTTTGAGTCATACGGGCCAATATACACTTTTGAGTCATACGGGCCAATATATACTTTTGAGTCATACGGGCCAATATATACACTTTTGAGTCATACGGGCCAATATATACACTTTTGAGTCATACGGGCCAATATATACTTTTGAGTCATACGGGCCAATATATACTTTTGAGTCATACGGGCCAATATATACTTTTTAGTCATACGGGCCAATATATACTTTTTAGTCTTTCGGGCCAATATATACACTTTTGAGTCATACGGGCCAATATATACACTTTTGAGTCATACGGGCCAATATATACTCTTGAGTCATACGGGCCAATATATACTTTTGAGTCATACGGGCCAATATATACTTTTGAGTCATACGGGCCAATATATACTTTTGAGTCATACGGGCCAATATATACTTTTGAGTCATACGGGCCAATATATACTTTTGAGTCATACGGGCCAATATATACACTTTTGAGTCATACGGGCCAATATACACTTTTGAATCATACGGGCCAATATATACTTTTGAGTCATACGGGCCAATATATACTTTTGAGTCATACGGGCCAATATATACTTTTGAGTCATACGGGCCAATATATACACTTTTGAGTCATACGGGCCAATATATACACTTTTGAGTCATACGGGCCAATATATACACTTTTGAGTCATACAGGCCAATATATACACTTTTGAGTCATACGGGCCAATATATACTTTTGAGTCATACGATATCAAAAGCTTGTTACATCAGTTGTACGACCGTCATTACAATGTGAGCCATACTCGCTATGATTGATACTATTCATTTTACCCATGGGAGACCCAGCCGAGGTAATGCTTATTGCAGTAAATGTAGGACTTTTTATGGCGTATCATGCAACAACTGAATGCCAATCTTCGATATATCAAACGATATAGCTTTAAGGTATTAAATGTCAATAAATGACAATACTACATTCATAGTGGTGTCGTTGTGAATTTCTGTAGTTGTCTTGAGAATTTCTGGACTGACACTTATCATAACATGTGACCATTACTGAAACACATAATGCATCGACCGTATTTCTTCTGAATTGATAATGAAACTATAATATCAGTCACATTATATTTATTGCTTCCATATGACATTATACGTCGGTCGTAAAACACATTTCATAACCTTAACTCATGATTTTCTCTCTTAGATGATCATAAAAGTACAGAGGACCAGACGTTTTGTTTCATTTCTGTGATACGCTTATTTGACAAGGAACCTTGTCAGTTGATAGCTGCAATAAACCAGGTCAAATAAACGTGTATACACATTGAATGCCATGCATCATGACTGCGAATATTCTTGTCCTGTTCGTAATTGCAGCTATCGGCCAAGGGAAATTAGGGCTTGCTCACTATTTAATTTGAGGCTAAGTTTAAAACTTAAAATAGTCGTAATCAGACGATCTGATATTATGCGCGTTTAAATATATAAGTGTTTTCTTGTATTTAAACTGCATTGTCATATACAATAAGCATTTATTTTTTATGTTCCGTTGCATGGCTTCTTCCTGATTTGAATGGCGATTAATTGAGATATAACTATATGGCCATATAACTCTCTTAGAACATACATGTAAATGAGACACAATTGTATATTATTTCATCTTGGTTCAGATAGTTGTTTCTGTGATTTATGTTGCTCTGTTTAGTGTCTAAGTGCATTCAACTTGAACGTAACATTTTATGTATTATGTAGGGATGAATCAGACGTGTGTACAGGTTGTATTGTTGTTATGCATAGATATAGAACCTGATGAACTGTTTTATACATTACTCAAAAGGATTTTGAATCGCAATGCTATGAGGTTATTATTGTACTTACATGTGTGTCTGTTGTGATTAATTCTGGGCTAAGTGTGCGGTTTGGCATGCCTCTAAACCTATTTAAACCCCCAATGCTTTACTTTGACCTTTCCAAGGCGCTGACTCCAGTTTTAAACATGTTTATGTTGTGTGTTTTGTTGTGCGTATTGTCATGTATCGTATAGGCAATTGGTCACTTGCCTTAAATGAAGTACCAGCGGATGTTAATAAGGTTTTTTTTCCTGGTGATGTCTCTGGAGTTTATTAGTTTATTCTTATATAAGGTAAAACAAATTTCCATCTGCAATTACAAATAGTTTAATTAATAAACCAGACCGCTTACATACATTTTCAATTTTTATTCTTAGGAAGCTATAGTGCAGAAATCCGTTTTCTGGATACAAAACATGATCTAACGTTCTACAAAAACGATATCTCTAATCTAACTGTCTGTTCTGATTTTCATCGATAACTATTTCGACAGGATTACAGATTTATTTAATACCTGACTGGAATAAAGTGTCCTGTAACAGAAATGTTAAAGGGACCTTTTCACAAATTGGCAATTCGTGAGTTCCATTACTTTCGAGACAAGTTCTAAAACTAAATGTATGTTATGTATTGAGATGCGAAATAACATTGCTGAAACAGAAATTTAATAGACATAACGTGCCATTATTAAATAATCAGCAGTAGAAATGGATACACTGATAAAGCCTTTGTAAAGCCTTTGAACTGATTAAATAAGAGGAATAAACGTTTTTATATCACTGATACAAATTCATGGTGACGTCACTTTCATTCATGAAAACTCAACAAATGACGTCAGAATTGGTGCTACGTTTTGCGTTGTTAATTGGTATTTTAACAACGATAATTGTGTTCTTTGTCTAAAGAAACATCTGCGAGTATCATGTTAGAATGTGCGATTTACATCTAATTGTAGAAAGGTAAACGAAAATTGGTCTTTGTTTCTAATTGAATAACTTCTGTATAGCATGACGATTTAGTAAATGTACTATTACTGTAACACGCCGATTTGTACAATTCATTAAACACTTATCACACTGGCATATTGCATTGTGTCTACGTGGACAATAAAAAGTATCTGAATGTAATTAATATTTCCATGATAAGAACAACGCGTTCACACGTGTGTCCCTTGAGAAGATGTAAAAATTTAATCAACCTAATTATTTCATACAATTGCAGGAACATGAAATAAAGCACACATCATGAGAAATGCAAACAAACTTTGTTCAATTGAGCAAATCTATCCATTATTATGCTCGTCTGTATGCCTATCTCTTTTACGGCAATATATGCTCTACTTTAATAGCTTATTCATAGATTCGATACGACTTCCAAATCGTATTTGAATCGTGCTTAGTCCATTTGCATGTGACAGGGAATTTGCAAATGGTCTTAAATTGCCTGTAGTGACTTAATGCATAAAGATGATTTAATTAGAGATCTGCGTGTTTTGCTGGTGCTGTGGGATTAAGGCTGAATATGTGCTCGTAAAGCAACACACATATATGTAGATCTAAATGTTATGTAATATATTAAGTCTTAATTTACATATAATAAGGTTTATCTTTTTAGGCCTACATTTGCTTGTTTTGTGAATAGTTCTGGGCCAAGCGTGAGGTTCGGGCAATCTTAAACCGGTTTAAACCCCTAATCAGTTCATTGACCGTTCCAAGTTTTATCCATATTTGTGTTTTGTTTGTATTGTGGTGTGTTGTTTTGGCAAATGGTTACTTGCCTTTAATAAAGGACCTTGTGTTGTTGATAAAGAGATATTTACATTGCATAGGCATTTTATTAGGGAAGGGGAATGCATTCATACTCGTATGAACGCAATCCCTCATCAACGACGTAGTAATATCTGTGTCCTATTTTTATGCAAATCATATTTCGACATGTTATTCTTATTTACATGAACTAAGATGTCTTATACTGTTAAATGTTACTTTTTTGCATGTATTATTAACGTTTAATTAAAGTATTTGATAATTAATATACATGAACATTGTGTTCCAGTTTTACTTCTGCAATAATCAGTTTGACATTTTTTTCCAACTTTTATTGGATAGGATTCTATCATGCAAGTTTTATTATTAAACAAGGCCATTTCGCTAGCATTTACTATGTGCATGTTATGGTATTTTAAGTAAACATTACTTTTCTTACAAGCGACCACAAAAAATCTTTATTTGTTCACGAATTAGCTTTAAATGGATTTGATTTCACATTGATGTGTCGTTTTGCTAGATGCATGCATATAGATCGTCTAATTTATTGTGCATTTATATCACAGTTAATAATGATGAATTGCTTTATATGTATAATAAGAAACATTGCATTTTGAGATTAATATTAAAATGTTATCCATTCTAATGCAAGTTATGCCCAGTCAAAGCAAAGAGCTTAGATACGCCTGTGTCGATACTATTGAACGATCACCTAGCTTACATGTCATCATTGTGTTTAGTGATGTCATTTGTGGATTGTTTTGCATTTTGCGAGTGAAAAGTTGGATACATATTTGTATGGTGTGGATTTAAATCATTTAAAATCAAGTCTCCATCTGTTGTGTTGATAATTAAACAGGATTGTGCAGGATCTGTTAAACTCTCAGCCTAGGAATTGTGTGATTTTAAAGTGTCAGAACTCAACTGTAATATAGAAGTATTCATGATGTGGAATTATTGTAGCATTACTAACAAGCACCACTTATTTTATACCAAAGCATTAATAATGTTTGGTGCTTCTTGGCTCTACCGGCCGAAATAGAAGTTCTTCTTCATGTCACATGTATTTTTGCATCTGTTAGTTACTGTTTTAGTTTTATAGCGATATGATTAATGCAAGGAAAATCAAAATGTTATGACTATAATGTTCACATTAAATTTCATTTGTCGCAGCAAATTGAATGTAAAATAAAGAGAAAATGACATTTTTGGAGGGAACTATCTTATTTATTGTAGTTTGCATTCTAGTTTGTGTAATTCGGTTACAAGGGTCGGTACAATGACTGACAATACGATGCATGTCCAACAAAAACAATACAAAAGAATACTATGAAATCATCCCAAATATAAATGTAAATATAAGGATTAAAATTAATTTTGTTGCGTTTATGTGATTTCGAACATGAACGCTAGCGCGCATCATGGAATTGCCAGTTTGACCATTGCGTTCATAATCGCATGAACGCAATCAAAATTAAATTCAATCCTTAATTGTCTCTTGCTGATGAAGCTGGAGTGTCACATTGTTTATATTTAATTGACAGCTTGCAATGATTCACCTCAAAACAACATAATCACCGGACTCCGTTCACGGTATAATACACGTTCGCGTCTTAAATGATATTCGTTAGTATGTATTCATTTCTTCTCATGACAAAGTTGTTCTTAGATGTTTCATCACGGTGAAACGATATGTTTTCAAATTCACTTTGATTTCAATCTTAACGTATTACTTAAACGTACGGAAGTATTTTTAGCAATAGTGATGGAAATAATGTTGATAATGAAGATGATGACGATGATAAAGAAATACCAATGTATTTGTTGCCATGATATCGGTGATATGTTTTTATTATGTGTATACGTATTGTTCAAACCTATCTTTATTGTTTACAATATTGATATGATGTCTTTAGTTTAAATTAATGTCACAGCTTATGTCATAGCTTTGTAATGATTCTATCAGATCGGGAACTCCTATTTTCTAATAAATTGCATATGCATATGCAATATAAATTCAATCATTTAATGCTTAAACTTTTTTTTACTGATGAATTTTAATTTGATATGCTGCATATTTACCAACTCGGTCATATAATACTTAAAGCAATCATGATGTTATTATAAATGACATTCGTATGTGCAAGATACGGACTCAACCGTTTGTACAAACTTCTAAGATATTTTTGTCAGTTTCTAATCGCTGTCTTGGTGGACATTTTATGACAAAACTTACATATATAATGACTATGTTATTGCTATTTAAGACACTACGTAAACAGTGATTGTTTTAAAATATCATACCTTTATGTCCTGTTTTTCCTCGCAATTAACTCCAACACAGATGATGGTAAACATCAACCCTAACAGCAACATCATTTTGTACTTAGCGATAGTTTTCAGTTAAATAAATTTAATTGTTTTACCTAGCTTCAACATACATAGCAAACAATTTTTATAAATAAATAGAAAGTTTGTTAATACAATTTTAGCTTTAGTCCAAAATTTTATATTTTTATATTATTTTCATCAGAACAGTCCTTTGATTGCATGAATAGTATCAAATATTTTTTTAAAACAAATCTTAAGCTGTAGTTGTTCACTGGAATGAGATGCACGAGTTAGTGTTGCATACACCCATACGACTGCCAGTTAAAGAGCCTGCAATGCGCTGCTCTGGCCTCCCATTGGCTGCTGTTTACACCTGATAATCTCCCACTAACGGCGAGCTCATATCGGTTCCAATAGCCGTCAACAGCATTGGAAAGGCCACGGGCGTTTGTAGCAGACGTGTTGAATCAACGTAAAATATAGGCGGTCAAAATATCGTTTTCGCGATTAAAGGTGAGTTTGAAAAAATTAGATTATATATCCATTATCGTTACTGTTGTGAAGCAAACTACAGCAGTGATCGTTAAAGACAGTTAATTAAGCTGATGATTTGATAATGGCATTTATAATTTTTGATACTGTCTAAGATCTTGCCACAGAGAAATCAGATTCTAGTCTGAGGCGTGTCGTAGGAAAACCGGGCTTAATGCATGTGCGTAAAGTGCTTCCGGATCAGCCTGTGCAGTCCGCACAGGCTAGTCCAGGACGGCACTTTCCGCCTACGGTGGATTTATGTTCAGAACAGACTTCCTTTAAACAGAAAATACCACAAAAGCGGAAATTGCCGATCCCGACTAGCCTTTGCGGACTGCACAGGCTGATCGGGGACGCCACTTTACGCACATGCAGTAAGCCCGTTTTTTTAAAAGCGTCTCAGATGTATTATACTATACATGCATTATATTATATAAAAACTTTGTACGGTGTGGAATGGCACGTCTAAGACCCCCACACACCTATTGACGAGGACAATAAATATATATCGAACGGAAAAAAGCCCGGTTTTCCCACGACACGCTTCATTTATAGAATGCACCTAGACCCCTGTGCGGTGAGTGTACATGTGAGATAATGTTAATACACGCGTACGCTAGATTAGTGTTCAACTGGATAAAGTTTATTTCGTTTAATGTTTTTTACAGCATGGATTATTTAATTATTAATGTCAATAACGTGAATTTGCTTTTTTCTGGTGGTGTTTCTGTATAATTATTACCGTGCCCAGGTGTGACTGACTGCATTTATTTTTACATATACAACTAAAATTTCATTATCGTTAAATTAATATTTTGCTAAAAATGAAATATATATTATTCGTGTTCATAATGTCGTTGAAATCATGGAAAAATGAGTCAACGATGAGACGTACTTTGTGTCGAATAATGATACAATAAACACGTCTGGACAATTTGCAGAGCGGAAATTGTACTTCCAATAGTAAATACTAAAGTAGAGTCGCCTAGACTAACTATTGCCATCCGTGCAATGTGATAATGTTTCATCGCGAAAATGAGACTAAGCTAAGCTAAGCGCAGCACACCTATTTGCTGTTGTTCGTCATTGTTTAATGTAGAGAATGTTTCATTGAACGGTAGCAGTGAGATGCAAATTCTACAGACCTGTACATTCATTCATTTAGTTCATTATCTTGCTATTCAAGAAGCTCTCTATTGCCTATTGAATGTTAAGGTCAAACATCTGAAATGTTTCAAGATATTTATTTAAAAAAAGTGTTTATTATCAGGGACACATATCATCTGAAACAAAGACAATCACTATCAAAACAAAATACATGATTAAATCGGAATCAATGATAATTTCTCGCAAAATAAATAAACCCCATCATCCCACTCTTGCTATACAGGGTATCCATATTCCAAATGTAAATGTACACAAACATCTCAGTGTCAACTTTATAATTATTATACATGACATAAGCATATATCATGCATGAACACGAATCAAAGTGTTACGAAGATTCAAATGCATGCTTGATAGAAAATCTCTTTATATAATAAACTTCTTTATAAGACCTATTATTGAATATTCTAATCTAACTTTTGACATTTGCATGCAACATGAACGAGATGATCTAGCAAAAATCCAAAGTTAGGCGGCGCATCTGGTTACACAAAGTTTGTTGCAATTGAAAATCTTTATCGAGATATCGGTTGGCAAACACTAAGGCGACGCAAACACAAATTGATCCACATGTACAAACTGGTATCAAGTAATGCTCCGCAATCACTCGTTATTAATACGGTAGGCGGGTCTTGTCAATATTCGTTAAGAAATGCTTCGAACCTTCAAACTAGTCAAATGCGAGCTTGAATTATCTTGACCGTCTTGCTAATGAAATAAAAAATGTAGAAACTTTGAGCTGATCCAAAAAATAATTTTGATAAACCATTAAATAATCCTTTATTTGCGTATGGAGAAAGACGTTCCCATTTACTACACACAATAATTAGGACTAACTGCAATGAACTTACAGAACATCTTTTCCGTTGCAACATCGTTATGTCCCCGTTGTGTCAATGAGAAGCAGCGGAACCATCGTCTCAGCTTTTCTTCTAATGTATTCACTATGCTTTTGTTCGCGATTAATGTATCAATGCAATAAATTACTATTCAATCCCAACGCTATCTATTATTTACATCGAGACAATATTCCCGATTTTGATACAAGTAGTACGATATTTGATGCAGTTTATAAATACATTATCAGTAGTAAAAATTTTGAAACATAGGTTTGCAAACCTTAATTTCATCAACGTCTCGTTTTTCTCTTATTATCTTCCTTCCGTCAGATTTATCCACATAACTTTTATTTGTGTATGCCAATAATTATATGTTTACCTGAAGGGTCATACATATATTATGCCCGCAATAACAAATAGGTAACTAATATCGTGTCAAGGAGAAGAAAGATATAGCAGTATATATTCCGTTCTAATCCTATTCAAACTTGTATACAGTATCACTTATTTTGTATGAACGTGTATTTGTTTGTCCATGATTATGCATGTTTGTAATAAAACAGATTAATCCTAACAAAAAGTTGTGTTGATCAATACAGGGAAAAACATCATACTCATGTAGCTTGGTCCTAAGAATTATTGTTTATAAACCAGGAGCCCAAATATATGCTCATGAAAATAACCCTTTGCAGAAATCGTTTCCAATGGACCTCTTACCTTCATAAAACAATACAAACGAATCAAAATCGGTGCAATAATAACGTTTTGGTAACATTTTTAAATATATTTTCTGTATGCGATTGATGGTGATGACTCTGGAGTAAATCAGCATGTACATTTTGTATATTCTGTTCGTGCAAAGCGTTTTCGAACTTATACAGTATAAAATGCCTTACGTAAATAAGTAGCAGATTTCAATCGAATAAACACCATTCACGTTCATAAGAACTATTGCCAAATAACAATGTATTGAATTATATTCCATGGACTTCGGCTTTAATGTTTTAGACATGATTTACCTTTATATTTCGAAAAGAAATATGTAATTGAGCTCTTCATTGTATACACATGTGTTTACTACCAATTGACTCATTACTATTATAACTATATGTAGTAAATGACAATGCCTGTAGGATGTTGTTCACTTTTATATTGTCTTATAACGTCATTATGAAGTGGTCATGCGTCATGATAATAGTTTGCGTTCAAAATTACATTACTTAATTTAAACTCAATTATCTTACATTAAATATTTTCTAGAACATGCTGTCTCTTCCTTATTTAAATTGGCACAGGCAATTGAAAATATTTGTTTTCAATTAGTTTTTTTGTTATTACATTGGCGCCAGACATATATGGCTTACGGGAAGTTTACAATGAAGAACAAATATTGTCTCTGTCGGTCAACCTTGCAATATTGATAATTAGTTATTATTATAGCCTCAGCGCCCTAAAACAAATTATAAACACAGTTCTAAAACCTTGAAGCAATGCGCATAAATAAACAATGGTGTATCTAAACCATGTGAACTTGAAAAGCACGTATGTACATAACTATGAAATTATTCAGCATAATCGATGCTATTAATAATAAGGGAAAATATGTTACCAAATGCATGTATATAACTATATGTTTTTGTTGTGTTGCGTTTATTCTACTGTGTTGGATGGGCATTTGACGATACGTTATGGGATTTATAACCACGCCTAAATAGGATAAAGTCCGTCAAACACCGTTGAGAGTGAACGAATGTTTTTACCAGCCATGTCCGTCAAACATTTAAGTCCTTAAATTCTGAATGGCTAAACACATTGCCAATCAAATCTCGTCGCAAGGTTAATTACCTCAAATAAAGGACCTGTGGATGTTTATAAAGGTTTCTCTCGTGGTGATGTTCATCCGGTTTTATATATCTTATATACTATAAACATCATGCATTAAACAGAAAGTTAAGTAATTGTTTGGAACTAAAAGCAAAATGAATGGTTCAATGTTCTCGTCTGAAGATTAATAATTCCCCACTTAACATTTTAGAAAGTTAGTGAAATATCACATATACGTATTTGCAAACATGGCACGAAAATACAGGTAACAATGCAAATATAAGAAATACAATTAATTATTGACGATTACAAGGTACAAAATGAAGTCTTACAGAACATTCAATAAGGTGAATTAGTGATTACATATATAACGTTAAATTAAATGGTCGACATGTACATATAAGGAAGAGAATCAGAGATTTGTTAAGTTAAACATAAATGTCTAAATGCACATACATGTATTAGGATATGAAATAGTGATTACAACCTAAAAGTAAAGGTCGTAATGCAAATGCATTTTGTATTATAGTGTAAAATAGTGATTATACAACATAAAGGTATAAATGAACTTGAAATACTGATTACACGGTACATAATAAAAGGTACGCAATAAACGTGCCTAAATCCACATATAAGAAGCTGAATGCGTGATTAACCGGTACAAAATAATTATGTTATACAGATATAAAAATACACGTCTAAATGCATATATACGTATGTAAGGTAAAGATTACATGGTACAAAATAAAGAACGCAATGCATACATTGGAATGTTTCTATCGATAGTGAAGTGGACGTGCACATTACACACTTCATTTTAAATACATGTGTAACTTGAATGAACAGTATTTTTAGACTTAGAAATTAATATATAATATAACCTTGATATTGACAGGGAATATTAGAAAACAAACTAAAAAATGTAAGGTGTACAAGTGCAGAGATTATGCCCTATTAGTGTACTAATAAAATACATTATGGGTGCAATTAATGTAGTTAATATTAATTCGTTTTTATTTCATGAACAAACACTTAGACTATACCCCTTCACGTTGGGCACTCCATCCTTGCAAAGTATACATCCTATTTACATAACGTTTTATCTATGAAATACAACTGCATTTGATTTTTAAGGATCGAATTACAAATCCATGTTCATGCTCTGTGTCATATATTGAAAACCTCTATAAAAGACATGCGATAACGATTTGATCGGTCGTTGTATGAAAAGCAACCCATTATGAACATGCAGGCGTTAATAATGAATCTAATAATGTCCATCAACCATGTGTCAACTCGACTAATAACGTATAAATCAAACCCAAAGTAAATCATTTATCTTTTATTTGCATAAGGCGGACGTCAAAATTATATTGGACCTATAAATATAACTGCGAAATCAGTATTTTTCCGTTGAACAATGAATGATAGTTTTGTGCTTGTTGAAAGTGTAGTTTTAAATCACTATGTTCGTGTGTACATCATATGTATACATGTACATACCTATAGATCAAATTATATAAGAACATTTATAAAGTTAATATTCATTACACACCGTTTTATTTCTTGTATTACCACAACTATTACAAAAACAATAAATACAATTTAAACTTGTAAGTCACTAGGTTAGAAGTTAATTAGATATAATTTAGTAGAACACCGTATGTTTATACAATGGTCTTAACAGCGTTATACTTAAATTTAAATTTTAATTATAACAGTAAAATGCTTTCTGAAAAGATCCCTGCGAGTCTATTTTTGATCATTTTTTATCGCCAGTGTTTTGTTTTCAATCAATATACGCAAATAAGACCACATACGTCGAACTTTGCATGCTTTGAACCAATGGACAATTGTTAACTTTTTGTGTAGTATTTCTGAAACTTAAGTTGCACTAGGTTATGCTACTAATTATACATTTGCTTTAATAAACATGTATCCGAACATTCATAAACTACTATCATGAACTAGCAAAGACATTCGCAAACTTTCTTAAAGTTGGAAATGCACATGTAAGTAAACTGTTGCTGCATTTTTCGAAAGTTAGTTTTTCGATCAAAATTCACATGCGAGCCTGGCAAGCGCACTTGTATCAAGAAAATCACACAACAGTTACTACTCTAAGAAACCCTATCAGACACAAATGAATTGTATGACCACACATGGACCTTTATCAGATCATTAAACATTTATATTCGTGTCTATATTCCCAACCTTTGACACGTAGCTTTACATCGCTCGTGTTATTTTCGTGCGGGTTAAAACATTCTTCTACATCATCAAAAGATATAACAATGTAAGGGTATTAAGTCTTTCTGAATAAATAATGGAATCTTCTTCTTTTAGACAATACTAACACGCGTACAGGGATTTTTCTGTCCTACACGGTGAAAGACATTTAATTCACAGAAATGTATTTCGATGCCCGCCTTGCTAATGCATTTTGACAATTTAAAAGGTACAGTTACATGCATACAACAATCGATATTATGCATAATCTAGTTACAAAAACGATACATCGTATGAACAAGAGACCTGAAATGCATAATATCATAGGCCATCGACTATGCTTACTTTAAGTGATGAAGCAAAAATGTATGAATGGTTATTGCCTATATTGTGTTTCTTCTCACCATTACTGAAAGTATTTGAGTTACTTTATATATATGCATCAATAAAGTTGTTACTGTGAACACCGTTTAAAGATAAAACTATTGTTGAGTATAACAGAAAATGCACTTCGTTGTTTTCGTGTATTTAAATTAAATTGTTGCAAACTTAAATTTCAAATACTGAATCGGATATTGATTTCAGAGGTATATAGGGAATCAATTATTTAAAATAAACATATAAATATGAATTTGTAATGGTGTACATTGTTACTTCGAAACAGTTAATAAAATCAGTCCTCGACATGATTGGGTAGTGATACCTTTTATAATGGCCATACAAAACAAAGATTATGCAATATATTTATGATTCTGCACAAAACAATAACGGTGTTTCTTAATGACATACTAAACACCTCAGCTAGTCAATTCATTTGTGAAATTCCAACAGTTTTATTCAACAAACAGTAAAAAGATGCTGCATGGATGTATTTATTGTTCTGTCATCTAACCAATATTACAATATGAAATGGCAAAACTAAACAGCATAACTAATATTAAGTTTCCTTAATACACTACATTAAGAAACAAATTTTATGCTTTTAGGTAATATTGCTATGCAAAAGGTAAGCTTTTTGTTGATAAGGAGACGTCTTATCATTGATTTGATCATAAATATAGAGTGTGCATGTGTCAAAACAAATGTATGTTACTAAAATATTTACGGTATTACAATACTTTGGCTATACGTTTTGCTGAAAACATGCTGTCTCTACCCAATTTGTACTGACATAATATGTTAGTCAGATATTACATAGAAAGAAAATGATTGTTTCGAGGCTACATGGTGATAAAGGGTCTCGAGGTCAATCAGATACTGCATAGTACAAAATAAAGATATAAATCCACATGTGTCTATACATAATAATTTGTTGCTACTATATACTCACTTTAGTTTAAATGGACATGGATGAAAAGTACGAATATAAGTTGACTAAGTGATGAACTGATAACACAACCAACCGGTAGCACAATTGTCAGACAGTCCTGGAAGAGCAAACATTGATATCGCATTATTTATATGAAAGAAAACATATTTAGAGATAATGCCAGATGAGGTATTGTATTACAAATTATGGAAGCATGGTATCAAAAGCATCCGTTTATTGTAATGTTTACCCGCTGTTGATATACTATAACTCTGAGCTCTTTCACATTGGGCAGTATGTCCTTGGAAAGTATGCAACATATTTTCAGTAATTTTTATCTATGGTGGTTAAATATTTAACATGCTTTCTGCGGTTCGGGTAACATATCTGTGTTCATTTCCCGTGTCAGGTATTGTGAGTATGAAATTCAATTGATAACGGTTTACTCATTCGGTTGTTTTATGAATTGCGAAACCCATTAAGAACATTGAGGCGTTAACAATGGATTTAATAATGTCCATAACTCATCTGTCAATGAGACTAATTACGTATAAATCAAATCAAACGTCCGTCATTTATCTTTCATTGGAATTTTGCGGACGGCAAACCTGTTTTGGTTCTAAACTTGTAAATGCGAAATAAGTACTTATTTAGTGAAAATAGATGTCGTTTTAATTTACATGCTATATAATTTGAATACACATATCAAAGTACATAAGATAATGCATTGTATTGTATTACATGAAGCTGTATTGAAACATATATTACAAAATATCAATGACATTTTGCGATTTGTTAGAAGTAATTATGTTTCATAATGTAATATTGAGGTTCTTGCGCACGTAAACCGATTTAAACCCCCAATGCTTTGCATTCAACGTTCCAAGGCTGTGACCCCAGTTTTACTCATGTGTGTTTTGTGTCTGATATGTGTTTTGGGGATGTGTTGTTTGATTTTTTGGCAATTGGTCACTTGCCATAAATAAAGGACATCGAGCTGCTAATAAGAGTTCTCTCCTGCTGTCGCAACTGGAGTTTCGCTTTGTTTATATTTAATAAAGTTGGGTTACTGGATATATTGTTTCCATGATTTTTTCTTATATAACTTTATATTTTGCATGCAAATATGCACACCAGCAGGAGACACTTGAATCAGGAGAAGAACTTTACTTTCTTTCATCACTCTAGGAAACCTTTTCTGACATAAATTTATTTTATGGCCACAGAATGACATTAAACAAATAATATAACATGTTATGTTATGCTTTGCAGTGATTTATAGAGACATATCAGTGAAATAAAAAAGTACTAATTCACTGTTTTGAATCAGTAAAAATTACCACTCTGATAATTGTTACTGCTTCACACTGATTCCCGATTTAACGCAGTAAAAGTCAACGATGCCGGACTCAAAATTGTGAAATGACGTCATTATTTGGTAAGTTATGAGTCCCGCGAAAGTTTCCAGTAAAACCCATTGTAATGTAAAATAAACGGTGTAAAAAGCATAAAATAAAAAGTAAATGTGTAGATTTCGGTGTAAGATCGTATTTTATTTCACTCGTGAAGATATCATTTTATATGAACACTCCTGAAATAAAATACGATCTTACACCGAAATCAACAAATATTCTCTATTTCTTCGTGTTTTTATGTTCCCACCTTTGACAAATTGCTTCACATTGTCTGTATACGTTTCGTGTGGGTAAGATTATTCCACGATTCAATCAAAGGACAACGCAATGTTTGGTATTTAGTACTGATGAATAAATAATGGAACCTTCTTCTTTTTGACAATACTAACGCGCTTTCTGTTCCACAAGTAGAAGTATATGGTACTCGCACAAGACGTGTGTAAGTGCCCACCTTCTAAAGGACTTATTTTTCGATTTTAATAACGTAAATTGTTCTATATATCGAACCACATTAATCATATATGCATGTTTATTATAATTATTTCACCTTAGTATCAAATTTGAAAACATATTTGTTATTATTAATTAAAATGTTATTTCAATAGGCATTACATGCGTTGTTTGTGACGGAACGGAACCTTATTATGTAGTCATTAAGTAAAGAAAAACATAAATAAGATAATTAACACCAATTTAATGTATTTATTATGGACGCAAGATGTGTATATACACATGTGTCATATAATTACTATAAATGAACATTGTATCCAAACCAATAATTATCTGTATTTAAGTCGGGTTATTGTTTCTACTCATATAAAGCACTGAATGCTTCATATTGATGTCCTTCTGATCATAATCAAATTGGTTACGTATCTGAAATTTGACTAAAACAGGTATACACATAAAATACACCGAATTAAATAATAATCTTGGATATCACGCGCAATGGTTATATGGCAATAATGTCTCTGTTGTTCCTACTGAACCTCCCATTTAATAGTCGTCTTCAATATTCAAGTGTTCATTGTCGATAGAGGATGCTGCGACATGAAGACCAATTTCATGCTTAACTGAGCACGTCGATAGAGGATGCTGCGGCATGAAGACCAATTTTCAAGTGTTCATTGTCGATAGAGGATGCTGCGGCATGAAGACCAATGTCATGCTAAACTGAGCACGTTATATTCCACAATAGCATCAGCGTCGGTCTATGTTTAGAATGTTAGCTTTTGGAGCGATTATAGAAATATTGCGGATTGGTGAAACAATTATATTAAAAGTAATACAATGGTACGTTTAGTGTTTGAAATTGGTTCGGACAGTGCATCGTTGATTGGTAGTTCATTCGATGCATGCACTTTGAGTTTGAAAAAATATATTGTTGCACTAGTGGGTTCCCTGCTATTATTATTTAGTCTTATTTTGGGCCAAGTGTTAGGATCGGGCGCCCGTAAACCGGTTTACATGCAAGCCCCCAATGTGTTTTTGCATTGACCGTTCCAGGGCGGTGACCCCAGTTTTATTCATGTGTGTTTTGTGTTTGTTATGTGTGTTTGTGATGTGCTGTGTAGTTTTTTGGCAATTGGTCACTTGCCATAAATAAAGGACCTCGGGCTGCTAATAAGAGTTCTCTCCTGCTGTCGCAACTGGTGTTTCGCTTTGTTGATATGTAAGTTATTTAAAATCGTATTGAATAAGATGTTAATTTTCAATATACATCGTTAAGTGCTTTTTTTCTGTTAATTTACAAAAGGTTTTAAATTTGTCAAGTTAAGACATTTAATGGCATACTTCAACAAATGCGAAAATGTGTGAACATGTCCCTTTCAACAGATGCCTTATATTTACACGTCATCTTTTATAGGCTTCGAAGTAGTTGTCATAAAACACAAAACAATATAAAAATCGATGTTACGATGCAACATTATTATATGCTTTTCAGTTAAATATCAAATTTTATTGGTGGAATGAAAAAGCAGTGAAAATATCAGATTTACCTTTGTCATCAACTCTAGTATCAGGGGCAACATTAACCATAACTCCATTTTGTATTTTGACTGAGTTATGCCCTTGAGCATAGATGTTCTGGTTAAAGGTTTTGTTCCAAAAATGCATAAACTATACAAGGCTTCATTTAAAAGTTTTGTATTTTAACAAATTTAGGCCCCTTCTATTATCCAAAATATGTACCAACTCAAATACTTCGAATAGTCGAGCGCGCTGTCCTCTGACAGCTCTTGTTTTTTTTATCTGATCAGAACAGTATAAATTAGAAATTGTGTGTCATACGACGTATTCGATCAATCGCTGATTGTGTCCATATAGTGCAACAGTGTTTCATATTTAGCCCATACACACCCCCGTTATGTGAACTTGTTAGGATTGTCATTTTCATGTCATAATGTTGTTTATTGAAAATTGTCATACAATAAACATCCCGATTCACTTTAAATTGCATAGGAATACGTTGATGTTAATATAGATAAATAAATGTTGGCCATACGATATTTTAAGACTTGAATTCGGTATCCATATCCTTATTGACAGTTATTTCTGTATGTAACCCCATTTTTAAATCCGTTCTTTTGATTCATTGTACGCAATTCAACAGGGCTTACATGTATCAGGAAAGAACTAATATATTGCTCTAAGAAACCTTATCGGACACACATTTATTTTATGACCGAAAATTGACCTTCATCAGGTCATTAAACAGGTCTGTGTGTGTTTTTATTGTCCCACCCTTGACACGTAGACTCACATTGCACGTTTTAGTTTCGTGTGGGTTAAACCATCATACAATAGCATAAACAGGCATAACAACGTAATGGCATTTAGTTCTTATGAATTAATAATGATATCTACTTCTTTGAGACTATAATAACCATTCAGGCATTTATATATTCCACAAAAAGAATGAAATGCCTTTTAAACCCAATATACGTTAGTGCCCTCCCCTCCTTGTTAATGTATTCTTTTTCCATCAACTACAGTTTAGTACTCTATAATGTACAATACAATGCATGCAACGATCACTTTAATGTATCTTCTAGAAACAAAAACTAAGGATGTTATATGACACATATCAAGGTATAGAGATGTGAACTGGACTCCATAATTTCATATAACATCAATTTTGAAACAAAACATGACAAAGATATCGGACCACGAAAATCACATATCAGTACTTATTATAATTGTTCATCCGACCTACCATTTAAGCAAACAATTGTTGTATGATACATATCATTAAATCTTATGTATAAAGATATTACAATTGGTGTGTATGACAGCAATATTTTGTCAACAAAGATATTTTTTTTAAACTAATGTGAATAAACTTAAGTAGCTGCAAATTAATGGGTTCACTCTGGAAATAAGATGTGTTGCATATTTTAATTTGAACAAATCCAATTGAATCAACGACTGTTTATATTTGAAAAAATCAAAAGCAATTAAAGTCCATTATAAACCAATGCATAATGAATATAACACGCATGATAAAACCAATTGAATCAACCACTGTTTCAATTTGATAAAATCAAAAGCAATAAAAGTCAATTAAAAACCATTGCATAATAACTATAAAACGCATGACAAATATGGCTCTGTCTTTCGTACGAAACCTTCGATTAAATAATCAAAGTGCACGAGTATGCGAGGACATGAAAAACAATTTCATGCTAAACTGAGCATGCCCAATTTCATGATTTCATCAATGTCTATTTAAGTTAGAAAGTTAGCGACTACATTTGTTGTTCTTGTCTTTTTGAGATACTAGAAATATTAAGGATCAGTGAAACAAGCATAATGTGATAAAAGGAACGTTCAATTTTTTTTAATTGGTTTAGACATTGCAAACATATACACATTTTTCAAACTTTTAAAATAGAAGAATATAAAATGTTTGGTTCATAATATTTCCTCTTTCATGTGCATATAATTTTGGCTTGACATAACTGAAATAATGGATTGTTCCGCCATTGCCAATACATCTTGTTTAGTTGATCATGTTGTTCAAACATTATTCTCGTAAAAGCATATTAAGAATTGCAATCAAAGTCAAGTAGAGCAGTTCCAATTTAATTCTTTTCGTATAACAATATCAGTACACATTCCACACAATATATCGAGGATATTTGTTTGTTTTCGGTGTGATAACGCGTGATATCGTCACCGGAAAGGGAGACAATTAATATTTTCACGAGCGCTTGCGCGTGTGAAAATATGTATATTGTCTCCCTTTCCGGTGACGATATCATGCGTTATCACACCGAAAACAAACAAATGTTCTTTTTATTTAAATGCTATTTGAATATTCTTTACGTTTGATTTTTATTTAGGGGATTTTCAACACAATATTTACAATATTACGTCCGCACTATTGTCTCTATAATGCGTAGTAATCGGGATTAGTAATAAACATTCCAGCGCCATCTTGAATTACGATTAAATGTGCGTGGATAAATAAGATCTAGTTAAGCAACTTAAATCGCAAACAATTTTGACTCAATGCTTTATCATTGCAGCGTGTTTACAGTACGACAGTCTACTATGCTACACAGTATATTCATAGACAAAGCAAAATCCGTGTTTAAGTTTAAATACAATTGGATACACGTAGCCGTTGAATAATGGTCAGCTTTTAATTCAAGAAGTTAACACATACGGCTAGCTTTAAATATATTTATGATAAAAGTACTTATTGAAAGTGAAAGTGCGTTCAGTTCTCCGAATTTCAGTTTTCTAAACATAGCGTGTGCATTGGTGTTATTATATAACAATAGTTAACACAGTCACGACATTCAAACGCACATGTGTTTTCGCAAGCAATTTAAGCTGATTAAACTCGTAGATGCGCGTTAAAATGTAAAACAACAAAAGATGTACTGTAGGAGTGTTCTGAAATTGAATACTTATACGTATAAAATGTTTTCTCTATAAAGTATTCGGATTTGATTAAAAGTCGGTCAAGAATTTGAAGAAAAGAAGATGGCGGAAAATTAAACGCTGAACACTACTTACAAGAACACATATTGGATACTTAAGTACTTAAGAGTGGTTACTGGATATAAAAACTTAATACACACAAAAAACAATATAATTATGTGCTTAATGAACACAAGTTATTACTTTTAAGGGCACACTGGATTCTTGTTATATTTTGGAATTGGAGAACGGGCAATACAACAATTATGTAAACAACGGGAGACTACTGTTCATTGCAACAGTAAACAACAAGTGCAAGTGTAATATGCTGGGATGAATAAAGTGCAAAAGAGAAAAGAAATACTTTGGATGCTAAAATTAAATTTGAACCAAGATGACGAGCTCCAAAGCCTTGTGGGTAAAACTTGTACCGGCAAGGCATTGTCTGTTCTAGTCTCATTGCCTCAATACGACTGAGGAAAATCCAAGAGAAAATAAGAGGACAGACACTTCAATATATCGGAGAGGTATTCTTAACATTTGGTTTTATTAATCTTGACTACTTTTCTGTTTTGGTAATTTTGTATGATAAATGGTGACAACACCTACAATTAAATATTGTTCAAATCAAATACAATTTAAAAATGTAGTCCATCACTGTGAGTGATATAGGGATATATCTCACTGATATCTGTTCTATATTTTACTACTTGGCATTAAATAAAATCAAGTATCAAGTATATACAACGTAAATAATATCTACATTTTTTTCAGATCGATTTACTAAAAGCAACTCAGCACTGGACATTAATATGATGAGTATGCGTATTACAATCGAACTCAAAATGATTTCTTATACAGATTATGTATTATAATTAAAATTTTGGTAATGTGCAATTATATTATAGTACATATTGTTTCTTGATAACATACTACAATTCAAGGTGGTATGTTCATCCAGGAAAATACACAACATTTATTTATTTAAGGGACTGTAATAATATTTTGCAATGGTTATGCATTTATTGTTCTGTCATCAAATGTCAAAACTGCCTACAATAATTAAAATTAATATTCCCTCTGCACATTTCCATTGCATCGACATACGTGCACTGCATCAAAACAACCAATTTCATGGCACCTTGGGAATATTGCTCGACAAAACAACTTTTGTCTAATATACTTTCCGATGATGACGAGAAATCTTATCTTAAAGTTGGTCAAAAACATGCAGTGTCCATTTTTTCATTAAAATCACAAAACTTTGTTTAAACTAAAGTGAATTGTTCCGCAACTTTTCACTAGTTATCTGTAATAGGTAATGTCAAAGAAAAACATGTTTGTATGATTCATGTATGATTTAAAATATGTACATGTAAGTGGACAAATTAGCAGACTTTTAATATAAAACTGAGTTCTAATAGTGTGGGAAAAATTCAAAGTAAATGTATAAACCATATGAGGCGCGTCGTGGGAAAAAACGGGCCTAAAGCATATGCGTTAAGTGTCGTCCCGGATTAGCATGTGCAGTCCGCACAGGTTAATCCTGGATGGCACTTTCCGCCTAAAGTGGATTTATGTTTAGAAGAGACTTCCTTGAAACAGAAAATACCATAAAAGCGAAAAGTGCCGTCCTGGATTAGCCTGTGCGGACTGCACAGGCTTATCCGGGACGACACTTTACGCACATGCATTAAGACCGGTTTTCCCACGACGCGCCTCAAATGTATTTCTGGTATAAAACATATGTTATATACAAATTGGCTTTTTGTTTCTGTTTGTGTATGAAAGTGTACTTATTCACGATCACGGAAATAATGATGCAATTATGTACATTTGTACGTTATGCCAGCTTTGAAGATGTTTTCCAGAATGTCTTTTCACTCTGAATAACACAGCGTTTTTTATATACCAGATACAAATGCACTGCCATAGACCCTATTCATAATAAATTCAACAAAATATCCCCAAAATGTAATAAAATATTGAACATATTTGTTTAAGGGAAATCCGAGATTTTTTGCTTAAAAATGTTTATTATGAAGTGTGTCACCAATGTCCAATTACCTTTTCTAATTAAATGCTTTTTATGTCATTTTATTTCAATAATTATGGCCTTTTACAAACTTATTACAAATTCACGTTCAAGCTGAGAAGACTTGGAAAAGCAGTAATAATATATTTTAACTCGTTGAAGGAGTCGGTAATTTCATGATTTGTTTATGAAATTCTGGATACTTGTAGCCCTGTCAAGGTACCTACGATTCCGTTTGTTGTTGATACGACAACATCTATTTGCGATTACACACTTTGCTTATTATAGGATGAATAAATTGCAAACAATATGATACCCCACCATTTTAGTAAGAATGGAGAAGTCAAAAGAAACCACCGAAAAGTATTTCCTGTTCAATCCTTCGTGATTAGAATCATGTGCCAAACGTTCCTAAATCTGCAGTACAACGCATCCGTCATCTGAACCTTCATCTTCCTTCTTCGGTCAAAATAAACTAAAGAACATTATTTCAACAAACCTGTGCAGTCACATTTCTATAGAAGCATTCAGAGGAGTCTTTTCGTATTGTGACGTGTTTATCTCTGTTAATGTAGAATTAAAACAATAATTATTTATCGGCCTACCTGTAATAGGTTCGGTACCTAGAAATATTGTGCACACAGTGGTGGCCTATTGAAATAAAAACACGAATCAAAATTAGGCAGAGCCAAAGATAAATAATTTACAAAAAAGATACATTGTTGAATAAGTTAAATGTCTGAGTTTGTATCATAACCAAGTTGCAATCACTAATAATATTATCCATAAGCATGTTTCTTGTTTTAATATTAATAATATATTTTTATAATATGCCATTGCCGGATATATATTTTTACATTTCCTCGAAGATTACAAATGATATATACCAATGACTTGATACGTTCATGATTTTTTTCTGTTTGTTTGTTTGTTTGAATTTTTCGCCGTATTCAACAGTATTTCAGTCATATAACGGCGGTCAGTTAACTTACTCAAACTTTTCCTGGGTAAGCTGGTTTACCAGTACTAAGTGCACATACTTATGCCAGTAACTGACAACTGCCCTGCTTGAATCAGAGGTAGGGGGAAAATTGCCGTAGAAATAATTTCATGACCAATCCCCACACAAGTTATGTGGCCGGGCTGGGAATCGAACCCGCGATCCACGGATTTGTAGTCCAGTGCTATACCAACTGAGCTAGCCGGCCCTGTATTTGCTACAGGAAAAGAAATAACAATTGGTATAGTTTCTTCTGCAATAACTGATTGGTCCCACATCTTAGCATTATTTTAATAGATCTTAAATCAGTAAGTGATACAACTCACTATTACACACTTCATTTATATACAATTTAACTAGCATGCAAGTTTAGCATATAGTTCACAATATAAGTTGTTACGATATTCACGTCAAAGGTAACAGTTGTCTGTATTGAATAAATATAGTTCATGTACTGTATAGGTATAGTAAAATTTATATCAAAGAAATTGACGCCATAATGAGTATATGAAACGTATTAATGAAGCTACGCCATAACCTCAAATACCGCACCCAATTGTGATATATAGAGAATATGTGTTGATTTCGATGTAAGATCGTATTTTATTTCACGAGTGTTCATAGAAATTGATATTTTCATGAGTGGCGCAGAATCGAGTGAACATATCTATTTTCTATGATCACTAGTGACATTAAATACGATCTTACACCGAGATCAACAAATTTTCATTTTATTTGATGCTTTTGGACAATAAATAAATACAGTTGAGCGAGATAAGATTAAACATCACAAGTTTGTGTATTTTGATGTCATAAAAATGACGTCATAAATGATTCCAAAACTGTCGCTCGTTAGTAATCGGGAAAAAGAGCCATATTTTGTGAGTCGTTGTTGCTAAATTATAATTGTGTTTAATTTGATAATGTGTTTTATGTAAACACATGCATGTGCATACTGTACATGTATATAAATGTGCCAAGATTTGTAAACCACTACTTATAGATCGATGTTATTTATGGAAAAATAGTCCGTTTTATGTTATATTTAAAATATAAAATTTTATTTCCCCGATAAAATTCGATATTTCACTAAAAAGCATATAATAAAAAATAGTATTTGACATTGCACAAATAACGAAAGTGGCAGCATATAAAACTTTCGCAAGAGACACACCAGATAGTAAGTCAGATATAAGTGCGTTCGTTTACTCAAGGCATCTGCAATTAAATAAGCCCCGCGATAAAAAGTACCAGCGATGCCTCATATCTGATGTTCTTCAGTCCACCATATAAAATACTAGATTTCAGAACAACACTTGGTAATATGACTTGCTGCTTTGTAGTCAAGGAACTCAATTGCTGACCTGGTAAACAGGAAATAAAATCTTTCACGAATACATCTCGTTCTGATCAGTAATTAGAACAGTTTCTATTTAAATAATAAAAGGATTGCTTACAAGTAGTCAAGAGTTTAACCTAATTACACACTATAGAACTTATATTTACCATAAGCGATGCTCTCTGCACTATTTGTTGTAATACATTACATTATTAGTTAACCAATTATTGCAGTTCTTCCACATTAGAAGCTGTTTATTTTTTGCTTAAACTTAAAACTTGAAACATTCGTAGAGCGAAGACCTCCGCCAAGGCAGATTATTCCGCGTGTGTTAAACGCATTTCACAGCATAATATGGCAATTTGCCCTTTCTCTTAAAATTAAATAGTATTTAAAAAAAAAATCAGGATGCATGCAGTGTTACGGGTCACCGCCAAAATTAATTTATTGGTCGAGTTTCACCCTTCTCATGATGGAAATAGTGTATGTTAATATGGTTATGCATTGTAAAGTAATAAACTGTCAATGCCCGCTATGCAACCAGCATTAACCACTATCAATACATCGCGAGTCTCGTTTTCGATTCGCCGATAAATTATTTTGTCGTGATAATCGCTAAAATTAGGAATGTGAAACTCGTCTATTAAAGCAGAGTAATGTGGAAGTGAGTTTGTTATTCCGGTACTTGACCTTAAAGTTCCAACGACGGATGCGTTATACTGATTAAGAAACGTTTGGAACATATGTTTCTAATCACCAAACGTTTAAAAGTTTGATTTCTAGAAATTATAGGAAGGTATGGTGTTCATACAGTACACGCCACGCAAAACCCGCAGAATTCGCGCTGTCGTGACGAGCCTCTGATAAATACTCGTGAAGCGACGTCACTAAAGTTCGCGACGATTCCCGAAAGATAACGAATATGTCACGAAATTTCTTCGCGATTCGCGACGAAACTACAGGTACATGTGCATCTGCTCTAGAATATCAAATTGTACAGTTTTACGGTATTTCTACATTGTCTATTGTAAAGTGTATGTTATATGTATAACTATACAATTTATGACCTTAATATCACGATTAATTAATGAACTTTTATATAATAAAGCAATATTATTTGACAGTATTAATCTAAGAAAGCGCATATACCGGTAGATGTCTCAATTATTTTATATCGTATATACGTTTAAGTTAAAACTTACTATTCGGATAAAAATCATAAAACTCCACTTAAAATTATGGATCACGGATTGTTGTTACAATAAATTGATATGGATTATCGAATATAGTCATTTAATATTCCAGTGTTAGTTAATGTTCACAACCCTGATGTAGAACAACAAAACAGAACAGAACATTTTATTTTGTAAATGGAGGCCCTCGGTCCATAATACATAGCATATACTCTACATAAGATGAAAGGTTTATTCAATCCTCATAGCAAAATACTATAAGATTTTTAAAGGATGACAACGAATAACCGGTTATCCGATTATTAAGGCTGCTCCGGTTATAAAGGGCTAGGTTCACGAAGGGTGAAACTATGCCCTGTTTCAAGTTATTGAATGTACTTTTGTCTACAAGGACAATCTTTCAGATGTATGAAAACAACTTTTTTTTAGAAATTCTATCACTTTATTATGGTTGCTATGGAAACGTTCTAAAATGTATTAATTTGTCATTTGGTTTAAGAAGTTAATATATAAGTGTGTATATATGTAATTTTACCAACAAAATATATTTCAGCATATATGTGAACACCGAAGAGAAAAGCATTTCAGTTTATATATAACAACATATCATTGTTAGTTTCCATGGTAGTAATTAACAAATGATGTTTTTTCAATGAAATATGAAAATAAATCAATGAAAGTAATGTAATTACACATTGTACACATTGTACTTTCTCTTATGCATCATTATTAAAATGTCGGCTTATTTGCAAATGATTTATGTAAATATAATGTATAAGTATACCATAGGTATCCATGGTAACAGTTCTATTTTTTTACCAAAAAAACTAATATGTAGACAATATAAGGATGATATCATTCTTTTATGTCCGGAAAAAACTAACCAATTCCATTATCAATTACGATTTCCAAAAATACCGACATATAAACAAGAATACGGGAAGATATTTTACAAAACAAACAACTTTAATTAATGGTCGGTTACCATGGTAACAGTTTTCAATCGAGAATAGTAAAAAAAATATAAATACGCTGCCCATACTTAATGCACACTTTATCAAAACAGTCCGATTTCAATGAAAGGAAAATATTATTGATACTGCGCCTGTAAATACATGTTGCCATGGTAATTCATCTCATATACCAAAATATATTATATGGAGACATATATGATATTACAGAATAAGGAAACCCAGCACATATATACAACAAAAAGAAACATCAAATAATGGTGATGGTATAAGCGGCACTGGCAATTAATTTGTAACGTGTCACCATGAGTGCTATCAAACGTGTAAATAGTACACAAGTTAGCAAATGGTTGAACTTTTTTAAAGTTATTATCATAAAGCCCCAATGACGTTGAAAACGTTGTTAGATTGAGACATACATTTCTGCTAAAGTATAATGGCGATTATACGATATGACGAGGTACTCAGAACAAGTGCAGCAGTCCTGTCGTTTTGTCCTTTTAATGCAATGTAAAATGATGTGATTATTCAAATCGCAATTTTACGAAAAAATGCAATTATAAGGACAATTATCATGGTTATTTAAAAATTAAATACCAGTGGAAAAGATGCAATTATACGAATCGCCAACTGGCGGTTATTTTCACACCTGGTTGATTGATAACCGCCATCCTTTGTTTCACATATTGCAGGTGTAAGCGCTGAAGTTATATAAACACGGTACTACTTTTAATGTGTGATAGGGCACGAAGTAATTTATGCGAAATCTGAAAGATTGGCTCATATCACCAACATAACATTGGTATACGATCATACGCCATCTGCAAACTACAATGAAACACTGATTTGTTTAATAAGTCATTGTTGAATAAATATTCTAACATGATACTCGCTTTTTTTTTTATAGACAAATCACAATATTTTCGTTCTTAAACTACCCAATAAACAACACAAAAAGAAGTCCCGATTCTGAGCGGTACATAGTAAAAAGTAGTTCCAATTATAATTGCAAAACTATGTCAACTCATGTTATAATTTAAATTCAACCTGTTTTGTATTTAGTACGTCAAAGACATATTTATCCTGTTTTACAATTGTGGGTCAAATTGTGTTATTGCAATTACAGAATGATGGTTTTTATTATTTAGAAATGATGCTATTATACTGAAAATGCGATTATACGAATAATCGCGGCGGTCCGGTGACTATTCCTGTTTTAATGGCGATCCGATTGTATGTTGACTATTCATTTCATGAATGTGTTCAGCATTGAAAATTAAGATAGGGAAAACCATCGAAAGGAAACCTATCAATCCACTTGCGTATTATTTACTCTTCCACAGTACTGAAATCAGACTCGGACTCGGAGTCGGAGGTGTCCACAGTTTGTGGCACATGAGAGGCATCATCAATGTACTTACTCCAGTCCTGTATGCCACAATTGTTTGTTTGTCCTGCTAATCCAGGCCGATACCAAATGACAGATGCAACATGCGAACATGTGCCAACTGTTCGCGCACCTGCCCGGCATTGACACTATCATGCTTTAACATGGTCTGAATCATATTGAATCCAGACCTGATATGTCTTGGAAGAAATATGACGACTCTGGAGACGGACACGCAAGAGATCACAAGTTTCTCTGAATACATCGATTGTGCGTTCAGAACCCATGTATTCCTGACTGTAAGATGGACACAGCTTCAACTGGTATGTGCCTAATGTCAGGAGTTTAAGCATTGTTTCATCAAGTTGAGGAAAGTCTGTGACAGTGTCGCTTACAGTTGAGGAAAGTCTGTGACAGTGTCGCTTACAGTTGAGGAAAGTCTGTGACAGTGTCGCCTACAGTTGCCCATTTACTTATACTACGGCGATTAAGATTGTTTTCTTCTATAAATGTTTGCAATTTATTTTCGTCATTTAGCATCCTTTCAGCACATAGCAGATCTTCCGACGAGTCAGATGTGGCATTTAAAGGTGAAAGAAACTTGTTGCATAAAGCACATATAATTTTAATATAGTCGCCTATGTATGGCACTTGATTTGTTGGAAGGATGTGGTCTAAGTACTTCCATCGTTTTATTCGGGCGTTAGCAGCTTCGACCACCCATCTAACCTGCAATTATAATGCGAAATACAAGAATAATCGATTGATGATTTCAATAGCTTATGCCTAGTTCACATTTTGCCCGGCGTCGTACGATAAATTCGTATACGATTTTCCGTACGATTTTAGACATCGTAGGTGGCTATGGGCTTCGGCTTCTGTGTTGACATTGTATATGACCTCCGTGCGAATTTTTTTACTGACTTTCGGGAGAAGGTAATGGCGAATCCGGAAATCGTACGGAGCCCGTGGGGCATTCGTGCGGACGTCGTACGGTACCACCTACGATATGTCTACGAGCTACGGGCTTACGACTCTTAAAATGTGTATAACTTTCAGTTCAAAAGAATCGTATAGGGTACCGAGCCCGTAAAACCGTACGATGTCATACGAAAATCCTTAAAGAGGCCACACGAAAAGCGAGTTAAGAAGAGTTTACGGGCGCTGTAAACGCATCTTAGTCCAAATGTGAACTAGGTATTTAATTAGGATTTAAATATGCGCATGTACGATCTTACAACAGATATATTGACATACAGGTAAATTAAAACAATTAAAGTTAATTGTCATGTACGATTTAAAACGGAAGAAAAGCTTATAAAAACCATTGTTGTAATACACTTAGCTACTTTTTAATCGCAAGCTATTTTTCGGATGTTGAGACAGAAACTCAAATACATGTATAGACATTGACTCCACAGTTCTAATAGGTTACAAAACACTAATAAAGTAATAAAGGATGCAAACGACGACAGTCGTTTTTGTTGATTTATTAGATAATTTAGTTTTTCCTTCGCCATATTTATGTTTATTAGTCTGTATTCGAGTTATAGTGTCACTTTCTTCTGCTTATTTTGACAATAATTGACATGAATGATATACACTTTAAATATTATCAATTACACGTACATATGGCACTAGCTGCATCGATGGAATATTGAACGTGAGTCTACATAACACGCATATGTAACCCGCAATAATTATTGAGTACTGTAATACGCAGAAATAACAACCGTACCTTTGTGACGAGTAGTGAAGAGTTTGCCAACTCTGTTGGTAGTTGTTTTGTTCCTCGCAGAATAAACGATGGCATCTGCGCTTGAATCCCGAGATCCTCAAGTAGAGAAATGGAAAAACGGAAACCTCTATCAACTACAAATACGTCGTTTTCCTTGACCCAGTTCTTTATTTCTTCGATATTGTTTGTTATTATATGTTGCAGTAATGAAGCATCATTGTTTTTACTATTTGCCAAATATGGCCCGATTACAGAAATAAAATACCCTGAAGTAGTAACAATAACCATGGGTTTCACTAAAGGTCGTCCTTTGTGCATGCTATATGTTTGCCTTTGAAATTGAAAGTTTCCACTTTTTTCAATATGTCCGTACCGTCAAGGACGAAAATAATCTGTTCTTTGTTTTCGGTGAACAGAATTTGCGTTGAAGCACTTGTATGTTTATTAATAACATCTTCACGTGATATGTGGGAGAACCCAATGCTGCACGGCACAAAGATGGAAATAAGAACTTTTCTTGATGTGTGTATAGCTCTTCTGACGCTCGATTTGGAAATATCAAAAAGTGTTGCAAGAACTTTATTTGAAAGACCCGATTTCAACTTAAAAAGAAAAATTCCAAGAGTGGTTGCCTAAGTTCTTGCAGGCGTGTTTCTGAGGGAAGGTCCGACGGCATTCAATAGGTGTTTAAAGTTAGACACAGAAATCCCAGTTAGGTTCATAACATCTTCATCACCCAATGATTCAAAATTGTCAAAAGACAGCCTTTTATTGGTTGATCGAATGACATACTCCCGAACTGTATTTAGCAGTTTAAGCAGATAGGATCTGTAAAAAATGCATTGTCAATAGTTAAAAGACTTGATATGACGTTTTCTTCAAAAGCAGCACAATCTTGTTTGATATGGCCTGGGCAACACCTACTTTCCGCTGTAATGAAAACATTGTGGTTGACGAAGGTTTCCGTTCTGATATTCGCAGGAACAACAATTAATGTAGGTCCAGGTTTCTTACAAATAAAACAATAGGCATGACTTTTTGAAGTAGTCATAATTTATTTTTATTGACGGGGGACTGCTTTGTAGAACATTTTCTTTATCTTGAGACAGCGCTGAACTGCTAGAGGTGACGCGTGTAGGTTGTTGAAATGTATAATTTTAAGCTGGGCGACTACAGGTCCCACAGATAAATTGTTCTTTCATTGCATCTAACATAACAATTTTCTTTAAATATTTGGAGACATGTTTGTTAATGGGTCGGCGCTGGTGTAGTTTAAGCCGCTTGTTGCATAGAACGCACGTTTTTAAAGGCATACTGAAATAAATCAAATTAAGAACTTAGAGGTTAAATATAATGCTAACATTTATTTAAATTAAGCATTGTATTTACTTATGCACATTGTCATTGCTGTAATACGGTTGCATAGTTAAGCAAACGGAAAAAAAAATTAGTGCCGCCGCCGAATTTTGAACTGCGTACCACAGCGTGTTAGTACACGACAATGTCCATAATACCACGACAACTATCGTAAGGTAATATGAAAATTGGCACTAGTTTAACAAAAGAAATGACGTGCATTCATGCTGTGATCATTTGAACACAAACGTTTATTTCAACAGTTTTACATTTACAATGACACTTTGAGATCTATTTTTAGCGTTAGAAAACATAGTTTTAAACCAAAAAATAGCCTCAGTTGTATGCAGACGAAGTACAATAGAACCAATAATTTCTTACTTTATCATGATTTTCAACAAAAATCACAAGAATTTCAATATCGTACAGTAATTACAAAGATAATGTTTTAATAAAATAAAATAAATCACAGTTTTAACTTACGTTCACCCTTATAATTAGTAGAAAATAGCGATACGAAACTTTTGACAACGGGTCGTCATGGAGCGATGTAAACGACCGTGAAAGAGTTGACTCCCTTAGTTAATCGCAAAATTAGTCAATCTCTTTTTTTACACGGAAACTTCGTTTTGAAGCTTGAAATAAAATAAACAATACATTATACATGGAAAGGATATACTAAATTAAACTAAAATAATACAATAACAACACAACACACAATGTTTTTCTGTTTTAATGTAATTAACAACAACGGAATAGGGTTACATCACCGTATTAGTATTCACTGATTTAGTTTAGTTAAGTTAAAAATTAAATATGAAGTCAGTAATTCGACACCTAGCAAATTGTATCATATACCTATCTTCGAAAAATACATCTATAATAAAAATATTTTTGTGTCAAAAATATGCCTTCATGTTCTATTTTGTTCCTTTTCGTCTAAAAAATATCGAAATTGGCAAATTTAGGTAAATTATACACTGTTCTAGGCTCGATTAGAATTCTTTAAAATAAAGATTGTGTAAAAAAGACTTTTAAATGTGACAGATTAGATGTTTATCTCTAGAATGATACCAATTTTTGGTGGTTTATCAAATATATTTTTTTTACAATCTCACAGGGCCAATTAAGTGGCTTCGCGAACCTAGCTCTTTGATATGTTCTTATTCGCGTTCAAAACGCAGGTTTCTGATGAACAATATATAGATAAAAAAATCTTCATTTGCTTATCGGTGTCAATATCCAACCCTTGCTGGGACTGTTAGCAGTTCGTCCATTTATTTCTAGCAAGCACGCATATACATTATTCGAAACATAATTCCAGCGAGAAAAAAGTATTTTTATTTCTATTTGCACATCTCTAACCCGTCATCGCTTGTATGGAAGCAATCATACATTATAATATTACTTAATTATTCTTTCCACAAAAAAGTCTCGTAATAGTGTTCTCAAAAATGTATTTTAAACGAAACTGTAAATAAGATAATTAAAAGTTATATTTGTATAACCATTCCGGAAAGTTCTTCTAAAACGAATTATTAATTGACCGCTGAGAGCAAAAAATTCCGTTCAGGTGTGCATTTGTACTAATTACTTTCTCCTCGCGATTCGTGGCGGGACAAACTCCTTCGCCACGAAAGTTCGCGAATACGCGCGAATTTTCCTCGCGAGAATTAGCGATAATTCGTGGCATCGCGAGTGAGCGCTCTGCGCTTCGCGAATAAATCGGCTCATTGCATATCGCGAACTTTTCGGGTTTCGCGTGGCTGGTACTATAGTTATACTCGTAAATACATTTGAAGATCTTTGCAGGTAAACTTTGGTTGCATTTATCACCATCGATCTGTAGTTTATTTGTTTGTTTTCATTCAATATACGCACACCACCAGGAACATTTCTGTACCTCCATTGCTTTAAGAAACCTTATCTGACATTAATTTGCTTTATGACCACAAACTGACCCTTTATCAGATCATAAACAATGTTTCTTCGTGTGTTCATTTCCTTAACTTTAATTAGGGGACTTATTGGACCCCAGATTTTTCGGACACTATCAGAAAACTTCTCGGACCCAAAAGTTAATTTGAGATAAATTTATAAATTTAAAAATTAAATAGAATTATAATTAATATCTATGCCGTGAATAAACCAATCATACAACGCCATGTTTCCACCAGTGATATATGAATAACCAAAATAATTTCGGTTAACATAATTGTTATCTGAATTTGTCATGCCAATTTAACAAATTAACGATGTAAGAAAATAATTTCGGGAAAATACTATCAGACGAGTCTATATAGTTATTTATAGTACCTGTAATATACCATTCATGTTAGTTATCTAATATAGTAACGATTTGAAGTCAAATAAGCATGTACCCTGTGAATCCCAATAAAAAGCAATAGTCAGGGAACATTCAGCAATTTTTGAAATGTTAAGACTTTATTTTTTGATAATGCAAACATAAAAATTCATTAGACTATGACGATTTTAAATTATATCAGTAGAAATATGATATATCAAGGGTTCCTGTGTATAATTAGTATTGCAAATTGTGTATTCATGCAACGCGAATAACAATTCGACATATTCCGAATCTTCTTTTATAACATCTTATCTATAGAAAATGTAGCATCTTTTGACAGATTAAATAATATCTACTGGAGAAGTTGATAGAAAGATGCAATTATAAATAATCGTTAATAAATCGTAACCACAATTTTAAATAAAAAAATTAACAGTAAGTTTATAATATAAATTCAACACTTATTGAAATTTATAGGTTTATGATTCTCTGAACGCTATTATTTATGCATGTACGAGTATATTAACACAGCTATACAGCCGTTGCTAGACACGCGCGCTATTTTTAGAATGCCACTACTTTTTGTGGAATGCGATGAACTCGCTAGAATCAATGGCTACATGGAACGGCAACTCTGTGAGTGAGATTTATGCATGGGAACATTGCACAATTGCTATTTATAGAGCGTAACGCTTATATAAATGTAGGCTAAACAAAATAGTTATTTCGTTACGTGAATGAATATATCATTCTGTTTATGGCATACAATGAGAAAATACGTTCATAATTAGCCTCAGTTCTAGAGTATACGCGAGGATATGTTTATAACTTCATTTTAACCGCTTATGTAAACAATTATGTAAATTTTTATTCCCCAAAAGTATGCAACAGTTATTGGTATACGTTAAACCATTGTTTGAAGTTTGCATTCCCTAGAATTAGAAAATTTGCCCAATTCTATTGGCATTCAATTTTTCCGCTGCATAATTATCGCAAGAAAATCTGGGTCAAAAGTGATCTTAGACAGCTACGCCGAATAATTACAATTTCCTTTGGTTTCATCATTTTACAGTGTTCTGATTGGCTGAAATGCATCATGTGACAGGCTTTTATTTTTCAATGAAGCCGGTTGCCTCAATTAATATTCAAGAGGGACTACTTTTTATTGTTGTTTACATGCAGTGCTTGTCACACACAAAAACACAAACACACAAATAGAAATATAGTTATACAGATTTATTCACATTTATACATGGCAATGTAAAAAAAGAATGAATAATATATAATTAATTAATTAATTAATTAATTATAAACATGTAAAATGTATGTTGGTTGCTTCTTTTTGCCTATTTGATGAGCATTATGCATAAAAGAAGAGAAAGAACATAGAGATAAAAATTAAATTCAACACAAACATAAAAAAATACTTTTTGGATAAAATTATTTAATATTTATAATTAAATTTACATTTATATTTATCAAAAGAGGCAAAACAAGAAATTTAACAAACACAAACATAAAAAGCACAATTGTACCGATTAGGGCAAAGAACGAATTAGAAACAACAGGTTTCAGTCATATAACAGACATCCAGTTGAACAAAACGTCTCACATTTTTTTGACAAGGAAGCCACCGGAAAACCAAGCGAGCATGTAGTAATCCCGTGACGCTTGCAAAAGAATACCACAAGAAAACGTAGAAAAATGTGCAAGCTGCATTAAAATTGTCACCTCTGAGAGCTGAAATCCCATTTATCATTGTAAAAAACCCATTTTCAAGTACGCAAATGACTCGCCAGCTGCGAAGCTCTAAACACTCCGCGACATTTATCCATTCACATTGCACGACAGGGCGAAATATATCTTGTAAATCCAGTTTGTGGCGCATCGTTAAAACACACAGTGGCACCCTCTGGAGAATCGTCATTAAACTGTGGCGAATCAATATGTGGCGAATCGTTATTGTGGTGAATCGTTACTAATTCTATCACACGGGGCCTGGAGTTTCATCAGCAGCTGAAGCAAAACAAAATTTAAAAAAAAGAAGAAAGAATTGTCATTTACTAGTAGTTTTGACTAAAACAATTAAAATTGCCTTCATGTTTATAGTTCTGTGCAAATAAGATGCATAACAATTGACCTTTTTAATTTGTGTCACACAGGTGATGAAAAGCATATAGATATACTGTACAGTAGATATTTTTGGCCGATGACACGCAATTCCATAGATTTTATATTTTGATCAGAGGTAAAATAATAAAGTCGTTTAACTTTTTCTCGTCTTGATTTTATATCCACACTGTAATTTATATTTTGCCGAATTTTTTACACAAAACGTTTCAACACGAAGTGCAAAAAATGTGGTGTTGATATATTTGCTCAACACACAGTTTTAAAATGCATGCACTAATGTGTGTAAACATCGACTTACATCGAGGGCCTAACGGGTCGATTTAAGAAAGAAATAAAACATGCATATAAAACATTGCGTTTCAAATGTAAAAATAAACATTAATTATTCAAAAATATTTTACACGGTTCCAACCACACACGTATATGGGCGTTTACAAAATTGCAACTATCTGAAAACAACTTTCGACTCGTTTAGCCTTCAGTCGTAAATCTAAACTGGAACGCGTTCAATATTTCCGTCTCTTGCTACATGTATATTATGGATACAAAACACCTTGTTCAAAATGTTCTTACGAAATATCAACAAAACCAAAAATAAATCAAAAGCAAATTGTATCACTAGAGCAACTATATTATTTAAGATACCGCTGTATAGCATCTAATGAATGACATGTCGCAACGCTACTGCAGTGCAAGGGGCGGAGCCTACGAATCATACTTCAATGTATTGATGCGCGAACTGCAAAAAAATAAATCCCAAATCAAGTTACTCTTTTAAGGTAAAAAGTTAACGTACACACACAATTGTAATAATAATTGTAATTATAAGAATTAAAACGCTCTTTTCGGCGCTTCATCGATGTATGAAGGTCAGTTTTTTGTATCTAATTTGTATTTCGGCTTTATGTACAAATTAGATACAAAAAACTGACCTTCATACATCGATGTTCGCCGAAAAGAGCGTTTCAATTCTTAAATGAACTTCGCACAAGGTGTATGTTAGTGCCGTTCTTGCGAATTATCACATTTACATACAATAATAGGTACAATACAATGCACACAATAAACATAGAATGCATAGTTCAGTGGGTAAACGAGTAATTAGCCAAATACCAAGGTACAGCATCAGCAAGACATTCGAACTGTAGTATATAATTCGAAAAATATTTAATATATCGGGCCACTGAAATCAAAATTTAATATAAATGATATTATTTTGTCTTCAGTCCGTCGATCATGTGATTAATCATTCGAGTTTAGTAATTAAGTATAATGTAAACGATGTATACATTTTACTTTTGCTGTGTCTAAGAATATTTTAGAACTATGTTACTTTGGCAATTAAAAAAATAAAAATCACTTTGTCATATAATCATTTCATATGATGGCATTTATTAATTGGTGTATGCCAATTTATATTATGGATGTAAGATGTACATACATATAGTGTAACATAAATAATGATAACATAAATAATGATAACATAATAAGACTTTGTCTTTTTATAACACAAACCATTAATTTCCAATAACCAGTCTAGCACATCTGCCATGTGTGTTTCAAGGTCACAATACACTAAATAAATAAGTGATGTAAGGATGTACTCTCTAAATAAATCAACAAGTTTCACTCGAAGACATGTTTTTATGTTTAGACACTTGCTTTGATATTCTTTTTTGGAGATGTTGGTAGGGTAAGCATTCGTATGCAAAAATAAATCACTGATATGTTTTAAGATTGGAGACAACAGTATGACACTTGCGCTGAGGCGGGTTACATTCAACTACAAAGTAACCGCTAAAAAGATGGTGATAAAACAGTCAACTTTGTTTAGTGTCCAGTTCTTTGTTACATAATAAATGACATACCATTTGTATTGCTTAAATCAATTCAGCTTAGAATGCTCTTTAAGAAAAGGTTATGGTTATGAGGGTCCCTATGTGCAATATGTTGAATTTATTTTTGGTTGAAGTTATCGCTTTTACATTAAATTACATAAGGATTGGAATTAGTATATTGTAACCTAAACATAAATCAGGGAGCGGCACTAAAGGGGCAATGTGTAAATAAAACCACCATGTTACTGTGTGGTTTTATTGGCTGTTATAAGTTTGATATAAAACATGCGATAAATATCATGATTTTAATGTGTACGGAAACCCGTCTTGTGCATCTTGCAGCACACTAAATCATGCTAAAACCAAAAATGAACACGTTTATACAATATTTATCTCTATTGCATTAAAGTATGAAAACATATACTAGTATTTTGACTGATTTCTATTAATTAAGTACACAATTTTACTCAGACACCCCATAAAATCAAAGCACTGAAAACGCAAGCTAGATTACTTATCAGGCATCATTCTCAAATGCGTTTTCAAGCATTTCTGCTTTGTGGATCGGTCTGAAATTTTGCATGCACATTAGAAATATGTTAATAATTATGCAGAATTGGTTTCTTTTTGCGATATCAAAACTTTAAGTTGTCTTCTAGGTCACAATATACTAAATAAATTAGTGATGTAGGGCTGTACTCTCTAAATAAATCAACAAGTTTCACTCGAAGACATGTTTTTAGGTTCAGACACTTGCTTTGATATTCTTGTTTAAAGATGTTGGTAGGGTAAGCATTGGTATGCAATAATAAATCACTGATGTGTTTTAAGATTGGAGACTACAGTATGACACTTGCGCTGAGGCGGGTTACATTCAACTAAAAAGTAACCGCTAAAAAGATGGTGATAAAAAGTCAACTTTGTTTAGTGTCGAGTTCTTTCTTACATAACAAATGACATACCATCAATTCAGCTTTGAATGCTCTTTAAGAAAAGGTACAGTGTATGGTTATGAGGGTCCCAATGTGGAAAAATGTTGCATTTATTTTTGGTTAAAGTTATCGCTTTTACATTAAAGTTCATAAGAATTGGAATTAGTATATTGTAACCCTCTACAATTTCTTATGGTTAGATACCAGTAATTCCAATTCCCATAGAGTCCCATTATAAAACGGCAAAGTTTAGAAGCGTTTTTCTAGCATTTTCTTTATTTCAGATTGTGAAAGCCTGGTATCAATTTAAAGATCAATCTGTCCTCTTCCAAAAGTTGCAATAACGAGATAGGTCATGTTACTTCTAAGAAAATGCATCTCACTTGAATGCAGACACCGGTAGAAAGCTTTCAAGTTAGTCTCCAATGAAATTGACCAAGATGTTGCAGACACACATAGGATATTAGAAATAATCAAAAAGGCAGGTCTGAGATTGCTAAATGGCTTTTATACCAGAAGAGAAGATGAACTCTTTAGTAATAGGCACGAATGGACCACGGATGGATACACAATGATTTATTGGTATCTAACCTTATCAAGTTTTACCAAACTTGTAAATACACAACGAGCTGTGTGTCAGCATTCATTGTCTAATTAAAGATGCTTGCTAGCAAGCTCTCGTAGGATCAGCAGACACGGCAGTTAATTAAAGGATTATCTTGTTGATAAATGGAGTGTAAAAATGGATGTCTGGAATATGCCAAAATGAACTGGTTATCGGGTTGGTTACATTTCTGACAAATTTGACCAGCTCTTTGTTTGCGAGTTCTGACTTCAAAATATACTATCAGCATTATTTAGTTGTTTTTAGTACGGCTATTTTGTAAATCTGACACTTCTATTTAGTGTATATTTGCTCCGAACTTCAGCTTTTATTTATTTAGATACTTGTATTTACCATAGCGCAACAGTTGATTAAGTTAATTGTAATTTATTAATTGTAATTTATGGATGGGTTCGTTACCTGCTTTTTATGTTTATTTAAGAGTCCAAACGGTAATACATTTTCGGCCTTCCTGCATTTTGTTCGACACGCAGTAAATTGAGCAAACTGATATGAATTATGGGAACCAAAACGTGATTCCGACCTGTGAAGAAACAAACATTTATGATTCAAGGAAAAAACATACACATTGATTAATGATACAATTTGTGCTGTTTGTATCACTATGAAGTGGTAATCACTAATACCGATAACCTTTGGCATTTATTCTGCTTGTAATATTAATAATCTTTCACAAAAATGTACACTGTTTTGAACATAAAACTATATATTAATGAACTTTAATGTGATTATTAAGTATTTCTGTATTTTTATTGTTTGTTTCATTCCACGAAAGGAAAAAAAAAGAGGTATAATTTATAACGCAATAGCTTATCGTTTATAAAGCAGCATCAGACTATTGAATAAGGATCTACACATTACACGAACTTTTTACAGTAAATTGCATGACATAGAATACGCTATTATACATCTTACATTTCACTTACATAATACTTAATTAATATATATGCGTGCAATAGGCAAAACATTTTAATCGTACGCGCACTAGCGGATGACTGCTTAATAAATGTACATAAACCATGTACGTGTATCTATGCAATCTTTAAAACGAACTACATGTATATGTGTTTCTCTGCATAGTTCATTGCATTAGAGAAACGTTATTGTCTAAAGTGGAATGGTACAGTATCGGTTGCGGTAACTTGCATGTTTCGTCGACGCGCTCCCTATCTGAACCAATTATGATGTTCTATGTGTTTTGAAATGGATTCAGGCCTCAAATGCATTATGAACATTCCCAGGTGGTGACCCCATGTTTTATCCTGTGTACACATGTATATTTTTTGTCAGTTTTGAGTTTACCGTGAGGTATATTGTGTTTGTCCCATGATCACGCAGGCATTGACGAAACAGGGTGGCGATTAAAATTCTGATAGTTCCCTGATTCCTCCTGACCTTAAAGTGATTTTCCCTGAAGGTTATTGCCAAATTACCGATAGTGCAAAGATGAAATAGTGCGCATAAATAGTTCACTACTATACTACATTTTTAACCAATTTCACTGTACTTAACTTCTTATTCTAACATTTAATTTGCGTTTTGTCGAATTATTACATTGTAGTTTAATGCTAGATTTCACTTTTTAATTTTGGATTTGTTTTAACAATGTTAATTCCCTGACAATTCCCTGATTTTTTTAATTTTTTAGACTAGACTTCCATGATTTTTCCTGCAGGCAGTTTTTTTACAATTTTCCTTATTTTCCAGAGTCGGTGGCCAGCCTGCGAAATAACATCCCGTGGGGGACTAACTAAGTTGTATTGCCATACTGTAGATTACCTCAAACACGCGCAGTCAAATGACGTCATTTTTTTTATTTTCGTGACGTTATTTTATGTTTGTCGCGTTATTCAGCATGTTTTCTTTCGGTTAATTTCAAACTAAAAACTGAAAATGATGGGTTAAATATAATAAGAGTTGGTTCATAGTAGCGTAAGTTTATGTAGCGAGGCTTAGAAAACCGTAACCACTAACCTAGTATTTCTCTCAATGTATAAATGCAATGGGCCAAAAATACTGTGGCATAATAATTTACATTCAATATATCGGTATTGGTATTTGCGTTTATTGACCTCTATCGTGTTAACTGCAGCTATGTAGAACTTGGGTTGGAATAACTTGTCCCCGTAAATATACAAGACGTTTAATTATTATTTTCAGAGCGTAGCCAGTCGGCAGATATGTCTTTTGTAGAAAACAACTTGTTATTCAATTATTTTAGGGAAACAATTAGTGAATTAGTGAATTAGAAAACAAGCATTTAAGACGCACTATGGATTTTGTGATATGTCGTTCACCGTCTGTTTTCTTTGTTTCAGAGACGAGACGAATTGCGTTTCGTACACAGATATAAAAAAAAGTATCCAATGCGTTATATTAATGTAATAATCATTATTAATACATGTACAAGCTGAATACGTAAGTTTATTGTGATAAAATACAAAATAATATAGTGATACCATATATATGTGGTTTGATGGCTTCCATAACCAACTCATGCACAATGTCTTGAAGGAGTGAATGTACGATATGTAGGATTTAGTAATGCTTAACTCCATCTTATATAATTTTATATGGAATTAAGCATTACAAAAACCTACATATCGTAACCATTATAGTTTAAAGAACCCTAAATAGACATAAGATGCCTAATATGCTAAGATAGAAACACTTTAGTCTTGTGATTTTCGTCAAAAGTAATTACACTCTACAAACGATATGCATTCAATAATAAATATAAAATAATAAAAATAAAGAAGACACCTACATTTAATAAATCCAGGACACCTACATTTAATAATTCCAGGACGGCACTTTCCGCCTACAGTGAATTTATGTTTAGAAGAGACTTCCTTGAAACAGAAAATACCATTAAAGCGGAAAGTGCCGTCCCGGATTAGCCTATGCGGACTGCACAGGCTAATCCGGGACGACACTTTAAGCACATGCATTAAGTCCGGTTTTCCCACGACGTCCCTCAAATTGTTTTCATCTATAACATTTCACTTCCATCGTCATATGTGCAATAGAAGCTTACCGGGCGATGGTCGGCCACAATACTACTTTTAATCATTCACGTTTAGTTGAAAAATGTAGTTACATGAGGATGTATTTCATCGTGAATTTTATCAATTGATACATTGTTGTTTGTGAGGCCATGGTAATTATTATGAGGTATGAATAACTCATAATTGTTCAGTCTGTTTGTTGTATTTACAGTGTTGAAACTATCAACATAATGGATCTACCAGTCAACTACTGCCACATGCATTGTGGGTGATCGTAGGGCTGTATTATAATGAAAACTAAATGCAAGTAACGCGTATTTCGTGGTTAATTTGTCATTTCAGCATGTTCATTAACTGAAAATCAGGATTTCAAACAATTTAAGTAAATGTTTAATCCCCTTAATGTTTATCAGCAAAATTTAAACCACCTATACTTCCCTGAATTATTTGACAACAACATGTGATTTAAAATATGTTTTGATTGTTCGGTCACGTGTGTACCATCACGAGACCATTCAAATGCTACGCTAATAGCTATATTGGAATAGTAATATCAGCTACGGCCTGATTCTGGTCTTGTTGTATTTTAATCTATTAGCGCTGAACAGGAATGTCTAAATATTTGTGTTATTTGTTGACCACATCGATTATTCGATAATGCGATTACAATAGCCTAATAATTGATTTGTGCAACTAGATTGACTCATCTTATTGGTTTGTTCACTTTATCATGATTAAAACAAAGACGGTATTGCTACTGCTACTAATTAGATTATTAATAATGCTAAATTAAGCTGTCTATTTAGTATAGGCTAACTGTGTTATTTTATCAGTTGGGATATTACTCGATCCGTCGATCCGTCGAAATGCCTGTAGAAGCTGACACATGATTCCAAGAAGGGCCTCTGGATGACTGGGCTTTGGGATACGAATGTCTTAGAATACCTTTAAATTTAAACTGGGTTATAGTTATTAGCACACGAGATGTGATTTGTAACAAATCATGCACTCACTACAAATCGATCTAATAACAACCAAACATAATGAAATTTGTATCTAAACCGTAATTATGGAATCGCAAAGGCCTAGTGTATACATTGTTATTAACATTACGAACAAAACAAACATATAATTCAAAAATGCCAAAAGTAGGCATTATAAGGCAACAATGCAAAACAAAAACAATGCACAAAAGGCGTTATACTTTTGATAGACTTTGCATTTCGTCACTTTATTTTGCACACCATACTGTTCAATTTACACGCAATAGTTGACGTAGTTGTGTATTTTCATAAAACGTGGCACATTGTGTCCGCTACAATTAACTGTAACAGTCACTCACCATTTGCCATTGTAGGTTTGAAATCAATGTTACATTTGTATATAGAGCTAACTTAAGTCCTTAGTGAATCATAAAATAAAACGACAATGAATTCCCACACAAAGATAAGTTTATGTCGGAAAATTCTAACAATAATCGTTAATCTCCTGACAAATAATCTAGCAATGAAATATCAAGAAGCTAAAACAAATTACACTAAATTGCGGAACATGGCAAGCAGTAAGAAATATATTATGTTTTGCATCGCACAAGAAGAAATACATTTCCGTGCTATTTTGTCAAATTCACTTAAAAACATGTTAACCCTTTCCGTTGGAAGAGCACATAACATTTGACGTTTGAATGAGCTACGACTTTCATTGTATTGACTCCTTTTCTACGTGTGTCGATGTGGTACATGGTGTACAGATTGGGTATGTAAAAAGGCGTCTTTGACGCATTTTACATGATTATTTGGTAAGATAAATGTGATTTTCTTCATGGTTTATTTCACTTCTGTGTACATGCCTCGTTTCTTCTGATAAATCAATTTACTGTACTACTACTGTTGCTGCTATTGCTACTGATTTTGCTTCTGCTACTTCTGATTCAGCTACTTCTGATACTTGTATTACAATCAATACTACTACTATTACTTCTACTACTAACTACTAACTACTAACTACTACTATTACTATTACTATTACTATTACTATTACTATAACTACTACTACTACTACTACTACTACTACTACTACTACTACTACTACTACTACTACTACTACTACAACTACAATGTACTTTTAAACTGACTTTCACATAATCAGGTATTGCAAGTGCATTGTTCTTTGTTAATAGGAGAGCGCTTCACGATTTAATGATGCAAGAGGTATGTGAAATACCTCTTTATTTGTGGTATATTTATTGCCTGTGACAATAATAAAACGTGAATACTAATAGCAACGCGTGTTTGAACTGCACGATCATTTGTTAATTGAGTGTGATTTTTGTTTCTATTGTACGTTTGTTTACAGTTATTGATGATTGGTTATTGTATGAAATTACAAGTACGGAAACGGTTAAACATGGCGCCGTAGAGAGAGAGAGAGAGAGAGATATATATAGATATATATATATATATATATATATATATATATATATATATATATATATATATATATATATATATATATATATATATATATATATATATATATATATATATATATATATATATATATATATATATATATATATATATATATATATATATATATATATATATATATATATATATATATATATATATATATATATATATATATATATATATATATATATATATATATATATATATATATATATATATATATATATATATATATATATATATATATAATGATTAAACCCATATTAAGCAAACATTGTTTCAATTTACATATACTTATTTATAGGTAATTGAACATATTCAGTTATACAAATACACAAACAAACACATATATTTGATTGTTAGACCCATATATACCTAGGTTGTCGCTAAGAAATCTGAATTAGTAGCCAAACATTTCTATTTTACAAAGATAATCTGGTATTAAGAAATATTTTCCTCAGAAAGTGTGAAATTAAGCTTCATTTTCAAATATTTACATTAATTTCAGCAGCCAGTAAGAATATTTAGCAGCCAATTAGAAATTTTAGTAGCCAGTGGCAATTTTGGCTACTGGTGATGCTAACATAGTATACACATATATACTTGACAACATAGTTGATAAAGTAGCACAAGAATAACACATTTTATATAAACATTTGGATTCTTTACAATACATAATTGTGTTTCTAACAGTATGTATATTAATCATGGAGTCTATCTTATGGTTACATGTATTTACAGTTTTAATAAGCTATAAAAAAAAATAAAAATAAAAAATAAACATTCTGATATGGTATTGTGGACAGACATATGTGTCCGTTCTAATATTTACATTATAATTATGACATTTTAACAGATATTTACAATTATTGTAGGGGGCCACCTGGAGATATTAGTCAGGGGTTACCGGCATTGAAGTGCTATATGGGTCCATCACCTGCAAAAACTTGATATACTGTATGCATAGATTGTCTCTAAGAATAGACCTAGTTATACGTGTATTGTTACTTGTTTTCTTTTTCTTTATTTAATTGGTTTAACATAGTACTTAGTAGTATTGGTGTGTGCTTAACTTAAACTTCAACAAATTGTTAAAAATTATCATAAGCCACACTTAGTAGCACTATTTCTATTTGTTTTATTTATTTCAGGTCTGCACACTGGTTGAAGACACCCTACCGAAACGAGATATAGGAGCTTTAGTGTGCAACCTTAATAATAATTATTATTATTATTATTATCATTATTATTATTTTTTTTTTTTTTTTTTTTCACTTTTTATGTGACTATTTTTGTTTTTGATGTGGATATATTTATGCTTTTGTTTTTGATTTGATGCATGTCTATGCTTTGTAAAATTTTGTATTCATCCTAATGTGCAATCATAATTAACCATGGGCTGAAAACAGTTAATGACTATGTATTTCACCATTATTTTTTGCCTCTGAAATATTTCTTATTTGACTGCACAATAAGCTCAGATTTTTAAGGCATTTGAAGTTCTCACATATTGTTATTGTGTGGAATTTTAGTACATTGGGGCTTGTATAGTATTAAATATTTATATATTTTATTCTTTCATGTCTGAAAATAGGGCATTCAAATAAGTAATAAAATTCATCGCCTATATCGTTGCATGAGGGACATTTTCGTTTATGTACATTGTGCCATCGTACAGTTTCAATTGGTAAGGTATGATTTCTTGTGAGAAAAGCAATAACGTTTCTAATTAGGGTTGCAGGTAAAATTGTAATATATTGCCTTGAATGAATGTTTGTTTTATTATTTTATAAGTATCTGAGTCTGATGTTCTTTCAATTTCAGATTTCTAGTTTTGTTTTATTTTTTTATTTTTCACTTTCCAGAGTATCCATTGTGGCATAGTATTGTCTTGACATTTTCTATCCATGTTGACTTTATGACATTTTTAGAAAGTAGATCTAACAAAGGTTCATATAATTTAGACGATAGTTTTATAGTGTTTGTTGATTCAGTGTTTTCAATAATTCTTGACCAAAAAGCTATTGTCTGTTTTTGGATATCTACTTTGATTGGTGTGATACCAATTTCTCCATAAATCATGTAAGGTGGTGTAGATTTTTTAGATTAAATATATATTTATAGAATCGGAGTTGAACTCTTTCAATTTCATCTATATTTCCTACACCCCAAATTTCGCTTGCATATAGAAGAATAGGTTTAATTGTATTTTGAAATAAGTCTATTTAGATGTCATATGACAAAGAAAGTGATTTTTTTTTGCGCAAAAGACAGAACATTGCTTTATTTGCCTGTTCGGCTATATATGTCTTTGTTTTTACAAATGATCCACTTTTTGTAAAATATACACCCAAATATTTATATTCGTTTACAGTCTCAATGTCTGTGTTTTCAATTTTAAAGTTAATGTTATTCCTTCTGATATTTCCTTTCACAATTATCATTATTTATGTCTTGCTTATATTTACATTTAATTTCCACCTGTCGCAATATATTTTAAAACCATTCAGTGCATTCTGGAGATCTCATGGATCATCACTAAAAATTACTGTGTCATCGGCATATAATAACAGACAGAGTTTTATATATGTGTGCAGGCCCTGAATTGTTGTTTCTCTTTGTATTCCATTGATACCGCATTCATTTATGTAGTTACTCAGGTCATTTAGGAAGATATTAAAAAAAGAAACGGGCTTAAATTTTCCCCTTGCCTTACTCCAACCAGCAATCAAAGAATGCTGTGTGGCCCTGACTTGTTACTACTTTGGATTTTATATTTGTATACATATTGGTTATGACATGAAGACATTTTCCATTGATTTTTTCATTTTTTAGCTTTTGCCACAGCTCTACTCTCCACACCGAGTCGAATGTTTGTTTAAAATCAACAAAGCAGCGGTATAGCTTCTTTTTATTAGAGTTTGTGATGTCAATTAGTGTTTTAAGTGCAAATATATTGTCAGTTGTCGAGTGTTTTTTTGCGAAATCCTGCTTGGGTCTCATTAATGAGATTATGTTTTTCTGAGAATTTATTTAATCTGGTGCTAAGTATGCATGTAAACAGCTTGCCAAGGCAACTTAGTAAAGAAATGGGTCTATAATTTTCTGGGAGTTTGGGGTTACCTTTGTTTTTATATATTGGTTTTATCAGGCCAATTTTCCAGCTTTCAACTATGCCTGAGTTGAATATTGTATTGAACAGTTTTACATATATTGGTAACATAATTTTTTAAGATGATTTTATTTCTTCGTTTATTCTATTGTCAATCCCTGGGGACTTATTATTCTTTAATTGTTTAATTGCACATATAATTTTTGCAGCACTTATGGAGCCATTAATTTCATTATTTTCTTCCGGATGTATATGGTCATTTTCCATGTTAGTAGCAAAGAGGTTTTGTTCATTTGCATCTATTGGTTCTTTTGGCGAGGCTTGTGTCTCGTTATTTTTGCGGTCTGTTGAGTTTATAATTTTCCAATATTATTTTGGATTTTCTTTCTTTAATGTTCTCAGTTGTATGGCTTTGGATGTGTTGTATTTATGAAATGATGTTTTTAAGGTATTTTGTATTCTTTACTTATTTGTTTTACATTTTGTTTTAAAAATGGTGTTTTGTATTTATTATAAATTTTTCTTGCGTTGTGATACTTGTTTCTTGACCGATTACATGTGTTATTGAATTACGGCATTTTATGGACTGCGTTTTCAGTAAGATGCTCGTCTTTATAAATTTAAGGTTTAATATATCCAAATGAATCTTGGGAGCATTTAAGAAATAAGTTGCTTATTTCATTTACAATGTTGCTAACACTATCTTGATCAACTTGATTATCATTTTGCAATAAGTCATCTAGTCTGTTTTCTATTTGCATGGCTCTTATTATATCTAAGTTCTCGCTAAATTTGTCGCTTTTGAGTTTATCCCATAATTTCGTTCTAGGTTCTGTGTTAGTAGTTTGTGTTTTATTGCTATTGCGTGTTAAATATGATTTTGTTTTTATAACAAGCGATATAGGTGAGTGGACATCTGAGTAAAGGTCACAAAAGTCATTTATTTTGAGGTCGTTTATTTCCTTAAATACACTGGAAGATGATAGTGCATAATCTACTGTGCTAGAATTTCTACATGAAAGTTTTGGATTGTCAAGTTCTTGACCTATTCTGCCATTAAGTATAAATAAATTGTTATTTTTACAGAAGTCTATCATTTTCGTACCATAACTATTTGTCTTTGTATCGACTGTATTCCTGTTAAGAGGGACATTTGAATCAGTAAAATTCTTAATTATTTCTGACTGTTCGTTTTCAATGTTTTCAAGTTAAAATAGGTCTGAAATAAGCCTGTCTGTCAGGAGATGATCATTTAAGTTGCCACATCTAGAGTTGAAATCTCCTTACAATAATACATCTTTGCAGTCCGGGTTGAACCTAAAAAGTTCATTTTGTATTTCAAAATAAGGATCTTCAACAGCATATCTCGTCCCTAAAAGGGGGATATAGACAATGCCACATTTTAAATCTTGTTTTCTGTCAGGTTCTCCATATAGCTGCCATGATATTGTAAAAACTTAAATTAGGTCAGAGTCACATTTTTCATCAAATTTTATGAAATGACATATTGTATATCTTATAAAAATGGCTATTCCACCTGATTTATACCGTGTTAACAGATTTCTATGAAAAATATGTGTTTTAAAGCCTGGTAGCGTTACTGTGTCACTTACGTCAGTGTTGGTTTCTTGTAGACCAATAATATCATATTTGCTAATAAAAGTTACAAATTCTGGGCAAATAAGTTTGGAGCATAATCCAAATACGTTTAGAGATAATATACGTAATGTTGAATTATTATTACAAATATTAGCCTGAAAGATACGACTCTCGTCAATGTCAGGGGCTACATGTTCGTTGCTTCCCTCGTTTCCCTAGTTTCGAGTGTCAGTAAATTGCACTTGGTGGCTATCTATATGATCATTTTGCACACTGTTCTGTGGCGTCTGTTTTGTTTTGACTTTTCGCGCTATGGTCGTTGTGACCGTCGTGGGTTCTGATATTGTCATGTCTTGTTTCAGAGCATTTTGGCGTCTGTTGGGCACTTATGGATGCACTTTGATGAGGATTTAGATCGGTTAGTGTGTTGTCGCTGATTTCGCTGGATTCATAGCGTTGCTGTTTCGTGATTTCGTTGTCGAGAGGCGGCGTAGCTTTCTTCTTCCCGGCATGCGCACTTTGCCTTTTGGGTATGTCGGTTGGCGCACTTAGCCCCGAGAATCTGTTTTGCGTTGCTACTTTGTAGCTGTCGTTGTGATGTTCCTGTTGCGGGCGGCGATAGTATGTCTTGCTCCAGCGAGATTCCGGTGTGTTCATGGCGCTGCTTTCGCTCATTGTTTTTCGGTTGTTTTGTGTAGTTTTAATGTTTGTATTATGTATGTCTGGTATATCATTTCGTCCGTTTGTATCTGTTTTGCTTGGTATGTACTGCTGTCCATTTACCGGAAGTTTGTCTCTGATGAAAATCACTTTGGTTATCTTTATTTTTGCATAGCTCGTCTGCAATTTCGTATAATGATCGGCGCTTTTCCTCTATTTCTTTTGGCTATTGATCTTTTATCCAGTAATTTGATTTTGGGAGCTTTTGATGTTCAGCTTGTTTAATGATTTCATTTCTTTGTAGAATGTAAATTTTACGACAATTGGGCGCGGTCTGGCATGGTCTCGACCGAATCTTTCAAGTCGATGCGCTCGGTCTGTGGATATGTCCCGTTCAATTCCCAACTCGTTCCGTCGCATAGTTGCTCGCTTCTTTAATACTGCAAAATAGCAGATTTTCACGCATACTGCGCCATTGGGTATCTGTGATCCGTTCGTTTGATTGTTCCAGCTTCGATTTCAACTGGTCTTGTTCGTATAGCAACTTGTCAATCTGATTTTCTATACTGTTGATACGTTTGTCAAAGTCATTGTTGTTTCCTGTTATGTCATCACATACGTCACTATATTGTTGTATTGTTTGATCGTATTCAGTTAACATAACTTCGAGTGTGTGGACGTCTTTTTGTATTGGTGTAATTTTGGAGTTTGCATGCTCAATGTTGCGTTTCATTACCGGCATTTCTGAACTAGATGTTTCTAATTTGGCAAGCTTTTCATTTTGTGTGACAATAAGTGTCTCCACTGTCTTTACTGCCCAAGGTGGAAAACAGTTATCCGTCACGAGCGGCTGTGCACTGAACTGTGGATTTATGTGTGTTGATTGGTCTCCAGGTTGGACGGTACCGTTATATTGGTATACTTGTGGCTGGTTGTACATCGGGTAGTTTTGAGCCGCTCCATAATTTCCCTGTTGCGAATAGCCTTGATTTTGGCCTATTTGTGTGTTTGTGTTTTCGTAGCATATCTGTACATCAGAGATTACATTTGGTTTTGAAATTACCATATAATATGTCTCGCGTTTGTCCTAGGATATCAGTCATGTTGCTCAAATGTGATGTTGGATCCATGTTTTGTTGAATTTGGTTATCCTTATTTGGAGATATTGTCCCTTTGTTTTTATTTTTTGGGGGCATGCTTATCTGTTACATATAGTCTTGGTTAGTCTTGGTTAGCAATACGGCATATTGCAATCGAGATAATCTAGTCTGCCCTTCGTTACATTTCTCAAAAGTTTGTAGTTTGCTGGTTAATAAGTGCAATACAGTACAATAACGCTTATAGAGTTATGCACTAAATTTGCACAAACCGTTTTATCGTCTTCCCGATTGGATGGCTAGTGGAGTTTGATAGTCCTTTGCTCTCTTTGTCTGCATAGGTGATTTGTTTTACCTCTATTTTCACTGTAATTTCCTTCACGATTTTTATAGCTGTTATACAAAACTTTAATAGAAACATTCACCGTTTTCGTATATCCATTTATCATGCACTTTAGTTTGTAGATATATCACTATTTTAAATATTTTTAATCTATTTTGAAAACGTGTACGACCGCCATTGATCACGTGACAAATTCCTTTTTCCCAAGAATTGCAGGCGATTCGATATTTTTCAGGCCTTTTCCTTTCCTCTAGGCATATCTCTAACGTTTTTCAAACATAATACTACTTGGTAGGTGTTTTCCGTGTCGGGTGCCTGTTTAAATCAAGTACAAAACCACAAATTGCCTTGGTATGATTCACTCTTTGTTATTTATGACAATATTGTCCGTTTTTTCGTACGCTTAAACTGAATAGCATACATTTTAATGAATGCATCACATTTGCTTAATGATAGGAAAAGTATGTCAAACTAGCATTCATATTCTACACAAAAACATAATTCTTCGTGTATGTTATATATTGCTTTCTTATTTGACAATATATTCTTTCCGAAAGCTTTGCTGAAATGGTAAATAGCTAATTGTTATCTTGTAAACCGTTATAGTTTTATCAAAGGAAGTAAAAAAAACTTTAAAATATGCATTTGTATTCCAATTATAATTACTGTGACCTACAATGATATTTGTGTTACGACCAACTAGATTGCTAGTAGTGGTGCAACGTAAATGCTTTTTTTCTATTTTCTCTTTTCTGATCAGAAATGCATAAAAATAATTACATTCATTATGATTTTAAACGACAGTAATAATACTTGCACAAGTGCAAAAAGTAACAACTATATATTGCAAGGAGTCGTTGTCCAAAAGGGCAATGCCAATCATTAGTAATACATTTTTATGTTTATTATTATATGGCTGTGACCTTGCATTAAGGAAATACAGGGAAATGGAAGACACATTTTAGTAGCAGTATAATGCGATTATAAATGAAATGTATAATCGGACAGCGATTCTCTGAAATACACTTCTTTCCACGTATACACAACTATAATGTTGCTTTGACATTAATCATTAATAGATTTTAAAAGCACTAAAATATAGCAACTTGTATGAAAACACAAATCGTTCATTTGCCTTTGTACAAATTAACTTAGTTATACTAATTATACTAATTATAATCATCTTTTTAAGTTGACGTTAGTGCGTGAAAAGTTGAAACCCGGTTAAATGACGTGTGTAGGATAAACTGTCAAATTGTCCAAAGTCAGATTGTACGAAAAAGAGTGACTACCTAGAGACTTCCACAGATTTCGCAATAGGGAAATACCGTTTATACATGGTCACTAGTCAGACGTGGACAGACAAAGATTTCGACCAAAACGCGACAGCCCTAGATTGAGATTGGTGAACAAGAAAACGTCCAAACGTGCTTTAGAAAAGAGATAATTGTTTCGTCAAGTCATTGTATAACATCGTCACACTATCTTCCAAATGGATAAAACATGTAACTGGCACTGCAGTCGCTGTCTCCATGAAGGCGAATAGCCAAATATGCAAGAACTGGTAAAAGATTTACATACCATTCATGTATATTGAGAAACGATATTTAACGTTGGCTGCCAGGGAACATATTTTACAAATTCCTGGGGCGTTACTTCCCCTATCGGTTAACAGTAAGCACTGCCGTCACAAGTGAAATCCTTCCTAATCTGGAAGGATTATGTATTTGTAACTTTTACTTATTGAATTAAATTTTCTACATAATTGGATGTGTTATATATCGTTTGCATATCTATACAATTTAAACTGATCTTCATCACTTGGTTTGTTATTCCGGCAGGGATTTGATAAGAGCTATGCTCGGAACCAGTCTAATCTCTGCGCAGAGGTTGCATATATTAATGATATTTGTTTGTTTTTTGTAAGTTAATTGTAAGTTGGAAGTTAATTGATGCCTATGGGTAGTCAATAGTCATACACAACTATTTTCACGAATATCGGCACATTCCCTTTTTTAAGTTACTACTTAGGGTTACCATATTTTTATTACATTATCATATATTTTTCATTTAAACTCACAAATAGCAGAGCTTGTGAAAGGTAAATTTTACTAATGGATAACGCCCACGAAAACCTTGCAATTTGTTTTGAAAACAAATACATTTCTTATAAAAGAAATAATAATAATTATAATTATAATTATAATAATAATAATTATAATTAAAAAAAAAAAATTTTATTATTATTATTATTACTATTATTATTATTATTTTTTTTTTTTTATTATTATTATTATATAATACTAATAATTGTATATGTGCCCTAAATTACTTAAATACTGTAGGGTGATTTGACCAAATAATAACAATCAGTCATGTGACTTTGATTGAACAAAAGTACGGTGTTATTATAAATAAAAAAATTTAATTGGTCTCTAAGGTCACCAGGCCATTTAAGGTGCACAATATCCCTCAATCAATCCCTTCTACGACAAATATTCCTGCATGAAGCTGAACATGTAGGAAGACACCGTTCTGATTGTAGCGGTTTATTTATAGCACAAAATAGCCATTTCGGTAATAGACCTTATATGGTTTCAACAACTTTTGCTATTCGCGTTTGTAGTCATTTTCGTCTATTTACGTACTTACGCATTCCCTTCGACAGGTTTGATTACAGCTTTATTGAAAACAAACGTTGTTCTCTGATGTATATTGGATTAATTCATCAATCTCTGATAGCCTTAAAGACACGTCAAGGAAGAATCGATGGAACGTTGTTCTATCAGCAACATCAAGGACATTCCTTTGGCAATCGTTCATTCTAGTTCTAATGAGCTCATATTAATTACAAATTAAGCTGATGATATAATGTTTGCGTATTGTCGTTACCGGTTTACTTGTATTCATAGTACAATGTAGCATATAGAGAGGTTTATTTGAAGAACTTATTTGTTCTATCAACATTTACCATCAATCTTTGTCGATATACGTTCGCAATTAACTATCGTTTATGTTCCTCTTTATGTCCGCTTATGTTTACCTGCCAATGTGTTTGATTACAGCTTTTTGAACACTAACCAGGTAATTGGTGCACTTTGCATTCATTCAACAACCTCTTAGAGTTTAAAAGATACACCAATTTCAGGCAATCGAAAGGGTTTTATATTTCATGAAGGATTTTAGTTTGGACTGTCGTTTGAAATAAAAGGTCCGCTGGTAAATCGTCAATATATCCTTCGGTTATAAAATTTGTAAAACTTAATTGAACATCCTACATTACAATTTAAAATACTATTAAATCTTTGCACTGACCGTTCCAAGGCGGAGACACCAGTAGGACTATTTCTGGTCAGTTTCCTCAAATAACGGATTCTGTGTCTGTTAGTATTTTTCCTAATGCTAATATAAATGTAATTTCACGATCTGTTATATATGGGATATAAGAAATAACCACAAAAGGCATGTCTGACATTGCTAAATGGCTTTTATACCAGAAGAGAAAATATACTCTTTAGTAAAAGGCATTACTTTCGAATGGACCACGGAGGGATACACAATGATTTACTGGTATGTTACCTTAAAGAAAACTCAGAATTTTGATATCTGGAAAAAAAACTCGTCTACATCATTATTAATATACTTGTACCCATCATACAAAATTTCAGGTCGATCAGCTTAGTAGCAATGCTTCAAAAATGCATTGGAGTATGACATATGATAAGCCATCTGGCTTGAGTTTTCAGTACTTGGATTGTATGGGAGCTCAAATTTGTACCTAAATCATACAAAACAGTCAAATTACCAGTTTATTTAGACTTATTTTAATGTAATGGACAGTAATAATGTATAAAACGTGTAATAATTTGCTTATGCAATGCTTCGATGTGATGTCAAATGCAAAAGGCGAGTTTTCGTACTTTTTTTTTTCATTTTTACCCGAAAAAAACAGGTTTCGCTTTAAAAATAGTAGAAGACATGTCAATTATAATATTAATCACATTTTGTACCGTCAAAAGTAATAAAATCAATAAAAACAACACAGTTATATGGTGATTTTATGTAAAAGTGGACCCTAAAGAGCCGGTCCCTGGTTTTCTTAAAGGTTAGATACCAGTTATTCTAATTCCAATAGTGTTCCATAATAAAAGGGCAAACTTTCCAAGCATTGTTCTCGCCTTTCCTTTATTTCAGATTGTGCAAGCCTTGTATCAATTTAAAGACGAATCAGTGCTGTTCCAAACATTGCAATAAAAAAGATGTTATTTGACTTCTAAGAATTGACTTCTCACTTGAATGCAGACACCGGTAGAAAACAGGGTTTCGGCAGTCATATTTCAATAAAAGCCCGACACTACAGTAACCGCCCCCCCCCCCCCCCCCGCCCAAAGGTTCACTTTTCAAGTTAGCCTCCAATAATATGCGCCAAATTGTTCCAGACACTCATGGGATATAAGTAATAACCATAAAAAGGCATGTCTGGGATTGCTAAATGGCTTTTATGCAAGAAGAGAAAAGGAACTCTTTAGTAATAGGCACTACTTTCGAATGGACCACGGAGGGATACACAATGATTTACTGGTATTTAACTTGTAAGCGTGTGTTCAAAATATAATGCAATACCAATAACATGTATATATTTAAAATGTTACTAATTGACTAGTCCGGAACGCCCAATTTAATAGTATTGTCTCTTGAAAAAATCAAAATACCGTTCTTATGCATGGTAATTTATTACGTAGTCGTTATCTTTGTTACTGCGTCGATTGCCAATAAATAAACTGCTTCCCTCATTATCAGTTTAGTTTTAAAATGCAAAGACACGGATACAAGTTATTTTAGCTTGTGACGTTTGAATCCTTTGAAGAACATCGACATATATTGCAGTAGAGATTATAACCTTGATATCCACTGTGTTAAAGTGCATAGAAAAGACAACATTTTAATTTATATTAGAAATGACATTGAACACGAAATCATTAAAGATGTTGCTTTTTTGTTGTTGGTGTTTTTAAAACATTTTTGGTATTGTAAACGTAGTTAAAACAGTTCGCGTTGCACTACGCTGTGTCATAACATATATGCGCTTGATTGCATTGCACATGTATGTAGTTCATTAACCGTTGATGCGTTTATATCATTTAAAGAGACTCATGAATGGACGCTGGAATATTTCTTTTTCCAAGCAATATAGCTTACCGCATAATGAAAATGAGTTGTACGTTTTAAAGATCGCAAATCGTTAATTGACAATTATTTAATAATGAATACGTAATATCCGTTTTATTTTTATAGGATTGGTTTTAAAGAACGATTTTATAAACACGAGGAAGTGTTAAACGGACAATGTTCGTGATTGTCAGCGATTTGTCTCCGCAATAAATGTCAAATCAATAGTAGCTTGGGATTTATATTGTGAATTGTGAAATGCTCATAATGTAGCATTGAACGTTCATGTTTATGTTTGCCGTTAAAATATGACCGTTTGTCGAGCTATTGTTGTAATTGTCTGTGTGATACAATTGTCGTTAGCTGATTATTGGCGCCGCGCATGAGCTTCTATATGTGATCACTCTGACTGGAAGCATATATAAGGGGAATCAATTACACTGTATTTTTACAAACACTTGCCTCGGGTCCCTGAATCAAATTGAGAGGTACATTCTTGTATTATTTGCTTGAAGATTATTATTCGTTTAGAAATCAATTAGTTTTGAATGAATATAAAGCTAAAGTTGTGTATTTAATTGCTGCTCAATTATGAAACAGAGTGAGAGGCTACACTGCAAAACGACCTGATCCAATGACAGGCTCATTCAATAATAAATATCAAGCAGTTTGCAGGCTAGCAGCCGATGTCAGTTGTGTTAAAATATTTGCAACAAGCATCCAGAAAAATTGATCATAGACAATAACATTAATACTGATTAGAGAATTTATATTTATAATCTCACCATGCATGTTAATATAAATAACGGTTGTGTTTTATTTGGAATTATTTAAGAATTCCATTTTTCTCTCAACTATTCCTGTAGAGGTTATTGACTGTATAAATAGCGGTTAAATCTTTCTATAAATGAACTATGACGGAAGCATCGGAATACGTTGAAATTAAATTCCAAACATTTGATTTATTGTTATTATTTTTCGTATTCCTACTATGAATTCATAGTTCACTATTTTAGTTATACACATATAGGTGTAAGACATTAATTTTCTTTCATAAGGTATGCTATTTTATGTCGCCATCATCTAATATAATTATATAATTTGGTTATCAAAAACGATGTCAAAACATATTTTGTGTGAATGTGCCCTAATGATTGTTTTTATTCGGTACACATAGCATAAATACATATGTGGCCTCAAATTGATATGATTTTGATATATATTTACGCTAATACCTTCTTGCATTGCAACTCATTAAATTTTGATTTGCCTCACATATAGTAACATATATACGTTAATGTGAGTTATTTAGAATATTCAAGTATCATTGATGACAAACATGAGGCGGTAAGATCGTATTATTGTACGGACATTACATAATGATGGAATTGAATAAGGATTTTGATATGTTCGTTTTTTTAAGGGATCTTAATTTTATAATTCCAACCCCATGATAATATAAGTTTACTGTTTTATTAAATTAATCAGACATATTTACTTTTATTATATACCAATAGATAATCTGACTAAAATACTGGTGTATTTTCGGTATAAAAATACAATTTGCCAGATAGAATTCCCGTATTTCACACTGTGAAATAATTTTCCGTATTCAACGGCTGGACAAATCGGACTACTTTTACGTTCGTTGAGAATCGTATATTTCCGTAACGCCCCGTTCTATTTGTAGACTCGATGACGCCATTACATGTTTATTTGAATGACGTCATTGATGTACATGACATGTATTCATGCGCGTTCTTTAGAACTGTTTGTTATCATTTTGTTTGTTTCATGGCAGTATTTGGTGGTGTTTTGATCGGAAGGAGGTATATAATAAATGGAATATTACATGACTGTGGTTTTCCGGTGGGTTGTATCGCTCTCGTTGATTGTGTAAAGTTGTATTCCACTCGCCCGGCGGGCTCGTGGACTACAGCTTTACACAATCAACTCGAGCTATACAAGCCACCGGAACACCACAGTCATGTAATATTCCCTATGTATTTAATGTAGGGTTCCTTTTCTTCTTTTACGCAATTATACCGTGCCCTATGATGCTTTGCAACATTTTTTTTCTTGTGTTTACCTGCATTAATTATTAGATTTTAAATGATATCATAACACTAACACTAACGGCTCTATTGTTTATTTACAGTTTTAAAAGCATGCTATGTAAAAAAAACTTATGTTGTTTTTATTGGATGTAAATATTATATAAATAAGAAACTTTGACAAAACGTGTAGCTTTAGATTTATTTTTATTGTTTGTTTTTGATAACACATTACGCATATGAATAGCATCAGCGCATTCTCTACGAAAAACAATGGCAATTTTGACAGAAGTATCTTAAGCAAATGCAAATCAAATTTACCCTACTTAGATAGAAATTATTAACAAATAATATAAATTATTTAGATATAATTACGATTTTTCTCCAAATAATTAAACATAAATTATTCAAATATAATTTAAATTAATTAGATATTATTACCAATTTTCTGAAGAAAAGCTTCATTATTTTCCATTTTGACATATAACCCTAAATATAAACGAATTTTAGATCTTTTTTTTTTATCATGTACAAATTTCATAAATATTGTTCTTATTGGTATATTCACGTATATTTGCTATCTATAATTCTATGATTGACATATGATACCTCACCATTAACCGGTTATATATTTCTTTGTTTTGTGAACAGTCACGTGCCAAATTAAAGTTCACAAAATGGCTGACATGTTGTTTTTTTATAATTGTAGAAAAAAATAACTTTTAAACAACACTAACATTATTCACACTTACTTGAAATGTTCAATACTTGGTTATAGATCAATTTGCTGAAAGTACAGCTCTCATTCGCCTGGGTAGACTGTCATTCAGTGATTTTATATACATTGAACTGAGTGATATCCATATTACTTGAACACATTCTACGAGATAATCCCTGGATTGAAGCGTGTGGATATAGTTTTTGATATAACTTTTATTGTCCTCCAAACATTTTCTATAACATTTAAATCTGGAGATTGTGGAGGTCATTTCAAGCATGGAATATTATTATCAATTTTTCCAGCAAGTAGACTCTCTTGATGTATGGGCTGGGGCATTGTCATCTTTAAAAATATAAGTCCCTTCTTGTGAAAGTTTAGCAATAATAGGCCATAAATTGTCTTCCAGTATTTGAATGTACTTTGCTGAATTATAACTGACATCAACAGCGGCTAATGTTCCTACACCTTGATAGGTTAGACACCTCCACAACATAACTCTAACCTGTGGCACAGCCTTTGCTTTGTACACTTCCAGGCGTCTAGGTTTCCACTTTTCTTCATTTTTTTCTGCAAACATAAACCTTCTTATCTTTTTCAATTAAAACCTGAGTTCCATCAGAGAATTTAATTTTTGACCAGTCCTTGTTAATTGTCCAGTGGAGATGTGATCTGGCAAAATGTCTTCTTTTTAATTAGTTCTTGATGACATAGTGGTGGCTTTCTTCACAACTCTTCTGCGATATCCATGGCTATGTAATCGCCTTTGTACTGACATTTTTTATTGTTTACAAGGAGATGAATTGTTAAATTCCTTGGTAATTTCATTAAATAATTTTCTTCAGTTTGTTTTCACTACTTTTAATAGCACTCTGTCTGTTCTGTCAGTGGTGTGCCCTTTTCTGCCACATTTCCCCACCCTCTTATTTGTACTCACATTTTTCAGATTTTCATCTTGTTTGATCCTTTTTAAACATTTACACCAGGTAAATCTATTTAAATTTAGTAATTCTGCAATATTTTACCACTATATTGTTTAAGATGTAAATCCAGTATTTATTTCTTTTGAGCAGGGGTCAAATCGTTTCCTCTAGTACCCATAACATTTGCAACAGACGAAATGTCAATGTAAACAAAACCATTACTTCCCCTTGTAAAGGCCAGCAGGTGAGGCAGTAAGAATTTTCCAAGTGATATAATGTGTAGGCAATACACATTGTATGCACTAAATGAACTTGGAAGATCAATAGCCGTGAGCAATCAACCATGACGTCATTAAGTATTTGAAATTTAATTTGGCCCATGAGTGTATATTGGAATTATTGGTATATTGCCTTTTTCCGTATGTTCATGTATTTTATATTGTACGCTTATTAACTGTCATTATTATTTTATTGCTATTTTGTGTTTACTTATGCATTCATTACATTTCATTATCGTTTATTTCTAACTTAAATAATTTCCACCTGTAAATACGTTTTAAGCTGAGAATTGTATGAGCTCGTAAATTCGCATGTCAGGTGCTATAAAGCAACGGATATAAAGCAACAGCGGCTAATGTTCCTACACTTTGATAGGTGAGGCACATCCAAAACATAACACTAACCTGTGGCACGGCCTTTGCTTTTTATACACTTCCATGCATCTAGGTTTCCACTTTTCTTCATTGTTTTCTCCAAACATAACCCTCATATCTTTTTCAATTAAAACCTGAGTTCCATCAGAGAATTTAATTTTTGACCAGTCTTTGTTCTTGAAGAAATAGTGGTGGTTTTCTTTACAACTCTTCTGTGATATCTATGGCTAGGTAATCGCCTTTGTACTGACATTTTTGATTGTTTAAAAGGAGGTGAATTGTTAAATTCCGTTTTAATTTCATTTAATAATTTTCTTCTGTTTGTTTTCACTACTTTTAATAGCACTCTGTCTGTTCTGTCAGTGGTTTGCTGGATTTAACGCTAAAACAAAGTGATATCAGTCAACATTGAATTTTCAAACCTAGACAAACATAGACTAGTCAAGCCTAGTCTGTAATTTAAACAGTTAGTTGTGCCTTAATTGCATATATATATTGTACAGAAGTATCGCGCTGTTAGCAGCACGCAGATACAAAGTCTATAACTATTATTAAATATAATTAAGAATAAAATGTTTGTGACATTGACGCATAACTGCGTACGGTTATGGCATACATTTGCAGAACACAGACACACTTATTACAGCACCAACAATTATTTTACATTTTACCATTCTAATCTGCTTATAGTCTGTGTATTGGGGAATCATGATTCAGCCAGTTACAATTCCCCCTGTAGAAGATGCGACAACGCAACATATATTTCGCATCTTCGGCTTGAGAAATGTCACAGCCACACGAAATTTGGCCGATAGTAATCACCCAGTTTTTTTTATTTTGTGTCTGCACATTTTATCAAAGTGCAAGATCTGCAGAACATGATCACTAAAATGTTGAGTTTTCGTATCGTCCAACGGTTTTATCATTGAACGCAATTTTAATTTTGCTTATAATTATTTCCTGCAAGTGTCTTGATGGCACTGTACGTACGTTGAGGTCATTTGAAATGTTCTAACGGTTTATACAGTTATCTTATATTTATAGTTCCAACCCGCTTATACCGGGTCAAAATACTGCATAGCAGCAGTTTTTAAATAGCAATACTTATGATATCAAGAGGCAACAACATTATTTGACTGAAAAACAAAGACAACATGGATTTGGCATTTCATTCTATCTCAAATACAAATAAAAATAGCACAAAATTGTATAGCGCCAAAAAAATAATAACTGTAAACATAAAATATGAAATTATGTCATTATTATATGTTTTATTTCTGTATCGCTTGAATATCACAAAGGATTTGTAAAGATTTACCGCTCCAACTTATGAAAACCGCACAGCTGATTTTGTGGTCTTTCATTTCTAATTTAAATATATTGAATTTTGTGAAAGTCACTTTTAAAACTGTTATAATGCTATTCTCACAAAAAGAATGACCCTAAGTCTACTAAATATAATTTAATTTTGACTAAACATAATTTAAAAAAAAAACAAGAAAGAAAATAGTTAGTATAGGTATATACAAAATTAATGTAACGGTTTTTGTAAATTGAGCAGAATAATGATTATTGCTTTTCATGTGGTCCAATGTTGATTATTATCGCTGTTTTCGGCGTTTCTGCCTTTGCACCTATAATTTCTATACAATAACACTGAACAGTGCAATACCATTGTAAGTAACACTTGTTGTATTGCTTTCGTTCAAATAACTTTTATGCCATACCAAGAAAATCGGTATACGCAGCTTATTTTACTATCATGTATTCATACAAATATGCATGATCTTTTACTGTAATATTTTCTCAATTACTTTTGATATTCTAATTTTACCATTGTTGAGTTGTCATAGACTCAATGTAAATTAAACAGCGCGTTCGTTTGAGTATATATTCAATAAATCGATATCAGTTTGCAGGGTCAAGATCACATTCACAATAAAAGAGTGGATATTTTAAAAATCAAATGCGTTTTTAATTAATTTAATTAAAAAAAGTAGCACATATCTCTAATTAGTTATAAATAAATCACGCATTTCGCTTGAGTAACAACACGACGATACGACATGAAAATTTCTTTTGAAATAAACATTAAAACTATATTTGAAATAGTAACATTGAACTGAGCATCCTCTATATAAAAAAAAATACAATCACAACAAGACTCTGAGAATCCAGTGATCCATCATGAGTGACTAAGAGTTTATTGGGAATGAGACACATTTTATTATTACCATGGTGCGTGATTTGTTTGTGAATGCGTGATCTTGGTTTAGATCAAAGTGCGCATTTTCTTTGATTATGTTGCTTTGAATGTTTTATTGTTATCATCTATTATCGAAATAATCCGGACAGTTTGGCAGCGGAAATGTATTACCATTCTGAGATATTCAAACACTATCTTTAATTAACGTATTAATACAGTATCGGATAATGTTAACTCTAAGCAACTTAAGCAGTAACCATGACGCCCAATTAATTATATCAATTCTGTATAAATTCTTAGTAAAATATGTTTCTTTAAAATTTGATAAAAAAAACTATACGTGTATGTTTTGTGAACATCAAAATCACTTTACTTGTGGGTACTTAGCTTTTTTTTTAATCGATTGGTAACCTGTGCCTTTGGATTCAAAAACCATGTTAGTAAAGAAATTTAACTACCACGAATATATTTTGGCGTTAAGATCTTTATTGACTTTGTTTTCTGTTACCCATGGGAATCCTGGTGTCTGAAATTTTGAAATTATTAAAAAACATTTACTGTTTTATTATAAACTTTGAATTTTGAAAAAAGGTGTTATTATTTATGATTAATACATCTAAGTTAATCTATTGGTGCATTAAATGCCTTTGCAATGAAAAAATAATAATTACAGGTGTTATTTGCGAATGTACAGGAAAACACACACAGATACATGTACTGATTGCATGCTCATAATGGGATAATACAGGAAAACACACACAGATACATGTACTGATTGCATGCTCATAATGGGATAATACAGGAAAACACACACAGATACATGTACTGATTGCATGCTCATAATGGGATAATACAGGAAAATATACACAGATACATGTACTGATTGCATGCTCATAATGGGATAATACAGGAAAACACACACAGATACATGTACTGATTGCATGCTCATAATGGGATATTACAGGAAAACACACACAGATACATGTACTGATTGCATGCTCATAATGGGATAATACAGGAAAACACACACAGATACATGTACTGATTGCATGCTCATAATGGGATAATACAGGAAAACACACACAGATACATGTACTGATTGCATGCTCATAATGGGATAATACAGGAAAACACACACAGATACATGTACTGATTGCATGCTCATAATGGGATAATACAGGAAAACACACACAGATACATGTACTGATTGCATGCTCATAATGGGATAATAAACTGCGTGTATGTCTAGAAAAGAAATAACAACTGAGAACATGTCCTGAAATAGAAATAACAACTGAGAACATGTCCAGAATAGAAATAACAACTGAGAACATGTCCAGAAATAGAATAATGAAAGATACTGAGTACAGATTTAGAATTCAATAACTAACTATATATTTGTATAGAATGGAATAACATAGTGAATACATGTATAGAATGGAATAACTTAGTGAATACATGTATAAAATGTAATAACATAGCGAAGGTCCAGGATGTCCAAAATAGTATACATACAGTATATATGCCCAGAATGTAACAGCTAACAGACTTTGCCCACGGAATACATATAATATGTTGTAATTACTATAATGACCCCAGAAATCTAAATCAGTTTTCCAATTTCAAACGAACCATGACATTTTGTTTTTCAGAAATTCTGATTTTATATTTATGTCTTGAACGTCACCTACTTTTAAATTTGTCTTATATATTATTATGGCATAAAAAGTTGAAATATTGGTATTGAAATTAAAACCAAACAATGAACGTTTTCAAACAACGAATTTAATAAATGGAAAATATTACTAAATTAATAAGAAATACATTCAAAAGCAATTTTTCAGTAAACGTATAAAGTTATCTTTAGAAACAAAATTGAGAAATTGTCCGTACAAATATTTAATGCCGATTTTTCCCGTAAACTTTTATATACATAAATTTCCTTTTTTTGTTAGCTTGTTAATTGTATAATGATATCAGAAAATTTTATATCACGCAGTATTACTGGACAGGATCAAATATATTAAAATTGATAGAATTGTTACAATTATGTAATTCTTTACAGAAGCTTATCTATGTATGTCACACTTGACATCACACTAAGCATGTTGTTTTGTAAATTTGTGCTCGCTCGTACTTACGTTTTTGCTGTTGTGTTGATAGCATTGTATACTTACATGTATGTATTTGTATCAATATCCTATAGTTATAGTAAAAAAAATTCTTGTTTTACAAGAAGACCACTTAGCGTGCATGTACCTACATATATTAAACGGTTTATGTTTAATTGAACAAACCATTTGTTAATACATACGGGCAATACAGTTATTGAAGAAATTCCGAATCACTGGTAGTTCCGGGTCTCTTAAAGATTAATGGTTCTGACAATAATTGCAACACTCCCTTTTCGATTTTCATTAACTTCAATTAAACAGCAATACATTTGCAGTAAATCACTAAATTTTCAACTCCATATGCCGTTAAATGAACCGAACCAGGGTTTTATCAGTAATACATGTTGAAAAATCTACCTGAAAACCGGTTGCAGAAATTAGAGTACGTTTTATTCATCGCGATAAAACATCGAAAATATCCTCGAAATAGCCGCATTTATGGTATCAATTGGTAAATACATATATTTTTTATGTACTGTATTTGGGAAACCTTGCGTGCCAAATTACTGCAGAAAACAAAGGTACTATCAACACATGTGTATTGGGGTGTTCCGGGTCACTTGAACGGTCCTCATACTAGTAGTTTAAGGACTTTTCTAATGTACATGTTCGCCATGGGTTAGTTGGATCAGTTGACTCATGCACAATGTATGACAATTATTTATTGACAAATAGGTTTTATTTGTTATACAAATAAGGGGATATTATAGGTATGGATCTGGTAGGTTTGATTACCCTTCAATAAGTTATAAATAATAGAATAGCTTTTCGTGCACTGGTATTTCAGACTGAAAACTACATGGTGTGAGCCATGGGCGAAGTAAGAACAACCTTCAATGTTTTAATGTGTTCAGATAGTTGATCTCATTTATAACATTATTACAGTTGATCAATTTATGCAAGCTGCCAGATTCTTTAATAATTAGATGCAGGGACTGGGAGTTTCATCTTAGAATATTGTTTGCACTGTTGTACACAATGATCTATGCCCTTCATATACTAGTTTAGTGTACCATTCAGCTTTATGTTTACATTTGACACATCATTATTTGCTGTACTGTATATGTGTTTTACATTGTTGATGTTACCATTTGAACGGTGCTATATTTTATTTTATCTTATATCATTATAATGTGTTTTGTTAATCGTATATTCTTATGTTGTCAATTTATCAATATGCTTGTGTTTGATATCAAATTGTCGATCTGGTTGTTACTGGTGATACATAAATGTTTATACTCTATGTACAATTACCACATTGCGTACGTCAATGTGCCTTGGATTGCTTATCGCATTTCATTTAATGGACAACTTTTAATTTTAGCTGGTATTTCTACAATTAAGTTTACTAGTCAAAGGCATTGACCAACGTTAATAAATTATAGAATGATTTTCGTTGCATTCAAACATCTGAATGGCTACGAAATAACTTTATTTGCAAAATTTAATACAATGTATTTGCGCGTTATCGCTATCTTAGCTTATGAAAGCATGGACATGTTAGTGTTATTAATGGTTTTCTAATCAGAGCATATGTTAAGATGACAATCATTGTAAACCCATTTATATGTGTGTTAATATGGCTTACTGTAAATATGTAGTGATTTTTTTATATTTTTGCAGATATGATAGAAATATTGAAAGTGTAAGAAGGATGTAACTTTATGCTGACTTTCATTTAAGAACCACAGTTGTGCAAATCGTTGAAAAAAACAACCACACAAATAAATAAGACTGTCTTGAATTTGTAACGTTTTATTACTGCATATTGTATACACTTCAATTACAAAATTGCTTATTGATCAGTACTCTATAGATGTTTATTTTCCGCCTCCGAATCCGAATCCGCAGCGACATCCGCCGTCCACGCAGTGCCAGTCGCGGTCACAGCGGCCAGAGCAGTCGGCGACGGTGGTGCACGTGGCGGTGGCTTGAAAACAGGAAGTTGTTTTATACATTATGAAATAAAAGACTACAAGGCTATAGATATTTGCTTACTGCCTCCTAATCCGAACTCCAGAGCAGTCGGCGGAGCACGGGACGGTGGCTGGAAGAAACACGTACGTGTGTTTTTCAAAGTACGAACACGGTACCTACATTTAATTTACCTACGAATGAACAAAATTATTTTCCAGAAGACTTTGTATAAAGTACATGTATAGATAATAATAGCCAATGACAATATATATATAATGTATTGGAGTGTAAGTAAAATGATTTATTGGTTATTTATCATTAATTACCAAATCTACCAAGATGCACTTTCGGCAAAGACTTTAACTAGATCCCCTATATATGGTAGTATGTTACTCCCTGTGGGTGCACGTGCACTGCCTGTTGTGGCATTCCAGGACGTAGTCATTCTCCGGGCAGGTCACGTGAGTACAATCTGCCGTGTAGCGGCACTCCTCGGCGTAGGCAACAGCTGAAGCCATTGATCTTAACTTTGATTGTCAAAATTATACTTCTTTTTGGTACGCATGGCAAATACAAAGTATACAGGACAATATATTAAAACTGACTCTAAATATTAAAATATATTTGCTTTTTAATGTAAAATGGCGTAATGTTATGTGTCTTGGGATGTTATAATGGATTTAAATAAAATTTATGTACTAGATAAAAAATAAAACATATATTCATTAGTGTATATAGTTTGCCTTAGTTATTGAATTGTATATTTCCCATTATAGAAGTTGCCAGAATTTTTGTCTGTATTCCAATAACCTCTGCTTTTTGCACCAGTACAATGGTACAAAACGACATTTAGAGCGTTTTAAATAAGAATTTAGTTTCATAGTCGAACTCAATTTATGTTTGTAACAATTTAAATACTAGTAAGCAAATTATGCAGTCTGTTTTGAATAACAACAACATTCATTTACTGCTTTAAACAGTACAACAATAAATAAGTATTACAACCTCATTCACAAAGAAATAATATTTCTTTGTGAGGCGTATCGTGGGAAAACCGGGCTTAATGCATGTGCGTAAAGTGTCGTCTCGGATCAGCCTGTGCAGTCCGCACAGGCTGATCAGGGACGACTCTTTCCGCTTTTAATGTATTTTCTTTTTCAAAGAAGTCTCTTCTAAACATAAATCCACCGTAGGCGAAAAGTGTCGTCCTGGATTAGCTTGTGCGGACTGCACAGGCTGATCCTGGACGACACTTTACTCACATGCATTAAGACCGGTTTTCTCACGTTACGCCTAATATGTAAAATGGCAATTTGTCTTATAGAAAGTAGTCATTTGCATTATGAAGGGAAACAAATCTTCTGATACTTAACACATTTACTAATGACGCGTACGTTTCGACATCAAAATCAAAGTAAACGGCAAGTCATTCGCTCAAAAGAAAATACTTCGAACCTAGCCAATGAGATGTCAAATTAATACATATTGAGATTTCAGAATTTAGAAAGCGCGTCATATCAAAAGCAAATAAAAAAAATAACAAAATAGAACGGAACAGTTACTTACCCAGAAAGAGAACAGCGAAGCATACGGCAACCTTCATTGTTATTGAACGTGTGATAGGTCCAGTTGCAGTAAAGTACCTTGTGAAGAAAGACGGGAGGAGAATCCTTATATACTTTGTTTTTGCATAGGGTCATGTTTTCGCGTCACGATATTAGTAGTCCAAAACGATAAAAATCTCTGTCCCAAATATAAAGGACGAACACGGCGTCCTTATGACATTAAGTAGTATATTGGTCTATTCTCTTCGTAACTCCAACACGTTTGTCAGTTGCTGATCTGGTTTAAAGCAGAAACGTGAATCGCACATATCGTCCATTGAAAGCCAGAAGTGTCATCAGCATATGTGCAAAGAATGCCGATAGCCACTTCTGGCTTTCAATGCATGTTATTTAGAGTAGGAGAGGCGGCATCAGATTGCAATACAATTATATGGCATTGTTTACGTTAATTCTATCGGTGAATTTTCTTATCGTGGTGGACACTTAGAACGCCTGGCAAACACGCATACTCTGTATGTCGGTCCTTAAAATTTCAGATAGGAATTTGTATTTAGAATCACAGTATACAGCTCTTGTAGGCAATTAGTTAGAAAGGTTAAGTTAACTGTTTCACCCAGCATGCAATGTGGACATATTTTATGAGTTTTTTTTGAACGTATAAACGTATAACAATTATAAATAATAATGTATGGATACCACTGAACAACGAGAAGTATATGCCAGTTGCTGTGTCCTTAACAATACCAAAATGAAAGCTTGCAATATTATATGATATAATTATAATTATTCATGCGTTATTTCAAGGGCAATTGCAAGGGGCTTAGAAGTTAACAGAATAAATAATATTGTTTCTCTTCCAAGAAATAAACGAATTAAGTAATTCGCAAAAAAAAAAGACAATTGAAAACAATATGTGTTTATAAATAGATTCCATTTCTGCGTAAATTTTGGTTCTTAAAAAATAGGTTGTGTAGAACCGATGTGATTGCCTGGCAAACAGAGTCTATAAATCACGATTGTCTTTACTGCTGATGAGGATGAAGTTGTTTTTCTATTTCCTATTGAGACGCTTGCAACGTAGGCACACTTGGAATGTTACGAAACACATCGCGATCTTTTATCAATAAACTCTTCATTTTAAATAAAAACATATCTTAACCTCATTAGAATATTATGAAATGTAATGTAAGCAGTGTTCCATATAAATATTGGACTGGGCATAAATGTACGCTTACTTCTGAAAATTTGGGAGTAAATGTACACTCACTTCAGAATTTTGGGGGGTAAATGTACACTCACTCTCAGAATTTGGGGAGGTAAATGTAACTCTATGTAAGATAAAAGGGACAAATTTACATCCAACAATACGTTACGATATGAGCAGAGGACCAGCGAATTAAAATAGGAATCATTTATAATGTAGTCATTTAAATACAATTATGTGACAAGTAAGAATTCTGAACATTTTAAGACGTTTATTGCTAACTACTGAACATATCAACTGCAAGTAGACAGGCTTGTTTAAACTTCTATCTGTTTCTGTCTTCCAGTCACTATAATGTACGCGAACTTCGGAAAAATTGTGCGTTAATGTACACCTTTTTTTTCTTTGCGTATCTTCCAAGTGTTTGTGCGTAATTTGCGCGTGTACGCGCCTTCTTGTCCACTCGGATGTTGTGTACTTAAATGATTGTACAGTAAACAATTGTATTGTGCTAGTGACAACTTCGTTATTGTTGCTGCTAGGATTAAATAAAAATAAAACAAAAACAGCATTGTGTTCTGGAATTACCATGTGTCAGATAGTAGAAATTGCATGGAATAACCTTCTTCGTTTATTAACAAAATAACATATCATCAAAAACAGAACATGTTATAATAAACTAACGTAGTGGATACAAAAATGGAATAACATACCAACACGGTGCCGAGCATAAAATAACGTATTGGGGCAGTGCCAAGAACAAAATAACATAGAACACTCATGCCTGGAATGGAAAAACTTACTGAATACATCTCCAAAATGCAAAAAAAAAATACTGAATACATGGCTAAAATTTAAAATTAAAAAATACTTGTCTAGAATGTAGAATGGTCTAACATACTGAGTTTACATGTACGTCCAAAGTAAAATAATAAACTGGGTATATGCCACGAGTGCATAAGACACTGATTGCATGTCTAGAATAAAATAACTGCGTACATGTGCAGAATGGAAAAACAAATTGAATATACACCCAAAATGAAATAACATATGAGTGCATACAGTCCAGTATGGAGTTACATATTGAATACGTGCTCAAACTGGGATAACATATTAAATAAATTGCCCAAAATGAAACATTATACTAAATACATTCTCTTTACGAAAGTTTGTACTGATGTCCATACTTTAATAGCATACAGTGTAGATGCCCGGAAGGAAAACATGTACAGAATACATGCCCAAAAAGAAATAACATACTGAATACATTCCTAGAACAAAACAAATATACAGAATACATGCTCAAAACAAAATAACATACGTGTACAAACAAAACAACAAATATGTGCATACATTTTGTATAATGCAAAAGATTAAGTAGTATTCAAATTTGCTTTTAAACAATTACATATTGCACCCTGGAATCCCAGAGCGATTGGACATTTTTCCTGTCATTGTTATAGACATCCACGGCTTATGTTTAATTGAATTCACGTGTACCTCCTCTTGATGTTTATGTTATCGTCATTCTAACCTCACAATTGCAAACGCGTAGTGCTTCGTACACGTGATGTACAGAAACGGATAGTAGCATTCTATACTTCGAGTGCGACGTCACTGCGTTTGTCTGACCTCTATACTAGGAACTGATAACTATCCATATCTGGCGAAATATATATATATATATAGATATATATATAGAAAAAAAATTGAACAATTTAAATTATTGGAAATCATATTACACATTATTTAGATATATTTGGGTATATAGGTGCACGTTCAACCCGATTCTTACTCAGATTCTCGATATCAATACTTGTATCAACGTTAATACAAATAATTATTTCAGTTTATTTACTATATAAACTATGATAACTTTATTATGTTTCAGAGTTATACTCATAAGCAGGTGTTGAACAGTATTTTTCTGTTTATAATTGAAACAAATCAATGCATACTTCAGCTTCATTTCAAACAGCGTTGTCACATGCCTTATTTGCTTCATGTTGAGTACAAAAAAGAAAATTGAACACATCAATAAGCACGGAGTGCTTCCAGGCGCAACAATACAACACCTTATGAGATGAAATTATAGGAAGGATTCTTCTTTAGCACATAATTTACTTTGTCTGCGCAGCCTATTGTCAATTTTCAGGAAGCGCATATGAAGCACTGAACGCCCAAGGCAATAACTCTCTTTTTTTTAAAGAAAATTACACAACGCACAAAAGAAACCGAATGTTTCCGCTATTAGCAGTAACCGTTCTCTTCATGAAGTGTTTATGAAAATATATATAATTATGTGTTCAGTTACATTTGAAGAACAATACCAACTGTTGTCATTCAAATACCACAACATTACAATATTCAGAATGTTTGCAAATGAACTAATCAATGCTAAAACATAATTGCCTTATATATATTTCATTAATTCGATGTATATTTATTTATTTGTATTGTTGTAGTCACTGTATAACTTTAAACATTATAATAAAATTACCATAAAGGAAATGTCAACATTGTACTTGCTCACCTGTTTTTTTGATAAACGTTTATCGAAGTTATAAAGTGTAGCTAAGTAAAGGATCAACTCTATGACAGTTAAATACATGCAATTAACATATTTATTTTTTATTTAAGCTATTTAAGTAAACTTGAAAAATATCAATATGTTATTTTGGAAATACGCATTCGTAAAAAAATTGCCAATTATAGATGTAACTGACTGAAAACTATCATGACAAAATCAAATCGATATGTTAATTCCAGTGCTCGAAATAGCTCGAAAATAGCTGTAGTTACTAATAGTATTTGATAATATTTGAGCAAATAACAAAAATCAGAAGTTTAAACCATCAGATGCAAATGCTCGATTGTTGTGTTCATGTAAATGACTATTTGTCTTATTTTCCAAAAGAATATTCGATGCTCAACTTTTTATATATATTTATACATCATTACTTAATGGGAGTGTCGTAAAAATGTAAAATGATATTAAAAGACAGATTTCCTTCATCACAGCGTGACACTCAATATGCGCGTATACTTGTAGGAAATGACAATCAGCATGGAAAATATTTGCATTGACAATGGATTGACGTAATGACTTCCATGTTTCCGGAATAATTATGTTGTTTACAATACCAGCTACATTTATAGCAACAAACAACCAATTAAAAGTAATATTTGTAGCACTTTGGAAAAATGAACTTTCGATTGCACACAGAGACACTTATTCTAACGTCTCCGTGGCCTAGTGGTCAGGACGTTTGCCTACGGAGCGGGAGGTCGACGGTTCGAGTCCTACACAGGGCGAGTTCTGATATGGCCGGTTGCCTACCCAGCAGCTAGTTAAATCAAGGGGTACCGATTGCCTTCCTGCCAAGCGCCCGGCATGTAGGATAGGAATCGGGAGTAAAGATGTTGATCAGTAAAGGTGTCTCATAAGTCAAAACTGGCTGGCCCTTAATCGCGAGGGGTGACACTATGATAAACAAACACTTTACTTTACTTTTGTATCGCTGAATTTCCAGGAGTAATTCTATGAACAACACATATTGGAGACGGATCTAAATTTAAAACAATAACATGTAGAAAGCTTAATGTTAGCACACTGATACATCCTCAGTAATCATTCTTAACAGTAGTTGTTATACGTCAGACACATTTGTGCCTACTGGTGTGTTGGCAGAACACACACACGTTTTTACTTAAACACATACTTTTCAGAAAAGTAATATTGAAGGTGATTGACTGGAACATTTATGGTTTCTCATTTTAAAAATCATCTCCATTCTACGCTCTTAATTAATACGGCGTAACTTGCTGTTAGATTTTTTTTAAGCTGACACATGACTGTCATATATCAAATTATGCATCCGCTTTATAATTGGTATATCAATATTAACGATTCCCAACCGTGCAAGTCATAGTCAAGTAAACAAGTAAACCAGCCGAAGGAAATACGGCTTCTATAATTTCACAGGGTCTAAAATCAGCGCTATAATTATAAAATTTCTGAAACTTCAACTGCATCATCAGGAGAGAACCCTTATTAACTTGAGTCACATTACTTACTTTTGTGTTTTAAATGAATCTCAATGGTTTGAATACGTCTGCATGTTTTCATGGTTTAATCAAAGGACAAACTCTTATACTAGCGATTAATAATTGTTCCTTGAACAAAATCTGGTCTCAATTATTTACGTGTAATTACTAAACATAAACCTACGAATTAATTATCAAAGTTCAAATATAATGTGAGATATAACATGCATATCAACAACTCTAACCCAGTATGTGATACGTGTAGATAAAATTACATAAAATGTGATAAATGTTCAACATAGGTTAAGGTAGCGCCCCTACCGTTTAATTCAGGACGAAGGCCGCTATTCGGAAGCTACCTACATATTTGAAATGTCTTCACCTACAGTAAATGTCTATATTCAGTTTACTACATATTCGAAATGTCTTCACCTAAAGTAAATGTCTTTACTAAGCTTGTGGCTTTAAATTTACATAGCTTATACTACAGCACCAATGAACGACTAATATGTTACAGCTCTGTGTGTTAAAGCTGACATAAAAACGGCAGCCGATCACCGCAATACATAGTGGGATGTAACCCATTCAGACTCTCAACTTTTTGACATGAAAAGAGTTAGATTTATAACACATGCAATAGCAATGGTCTCTTTTACTTAAAGAGCAGATGGTGTTGCTGTTACAAACGGTTAGCAATTGTTCTTTATAATATAATTATATCGGAAGATAAAACTATTAATAATTCTAGACAACGTAGCTGCATCAACCAATGTGATCAATAAGCAATCATTTGATGCTGTAAATGGCGAAAATTCAATTTATTCTTTACAGCAATGCATGTTTCTGAGAAACGCTCTGGCTCGGATTGTCGTTCGAGATTCAGGCCGAAACTGTGTGGTATTCTGGTATCCAATAGATGTACCAAAGAGCAATCAGTTATGAAATTATACTGGTACAGTTATTCGCAATGCATGATTAATTGGTGATAAATTGAGTACTCGAACACACATATCATGCATTTCACGTTCTCTCAGATATGTGTTTGTTGTCAGATATTTTTTCAAAGTTCTTATTTGTGCACTTCAAAGCGAAATCGTCACCAGAATTTGTCCATTATCAGCAATTTATTCACTTTGTAATACTATGTTTGCATCAGCTTATACATGGAACAATTAAGGGCATGTTGCAATGCATACTTATGTGAAATGATTGTAATTTTGCATTAATAAACTAATGGAAAGATTTCGTTCTTTTTCAACTATTCACTTAAAATGTTGTGTCATATTCTCTGTTTATGCAATATGTAAAAGGATGTTTTCACAGAATTGCACATTGACAATTATTAGAAACTGTACTACAGATAAAAATGAAATCAAAGGTTTACATAAAGCAGTGAAATATTTTTCTGATACAAAAAAATATGCAATAATAATTTATTATAATTTATTATAAATCATCATAACATGACCTTTCGATCTCCGGTCAGAATAAATTAATAAATAAGCAATATGAAATATGAATGTATAACAAATGAATGATTTATTGTTTTGTTTAAATTTCAAATTATACAAATTGATCATAACTCTCGTTTATCTGATGTTGTAACACATTTGATAGATGACAATCATGCGATCATCGATTATTAAAAAATGTCCAATAAGTCTGAACTTTTAAA